>JAODPA010124093.1:0-17683 GCA_025585075.1 Nepenthes mirabilis
TAAATTTTTACATAAAGTTTAAATATTACATGTTAAGAAATCTACAGAATTTAGAGAAAAAACTCTACAATAAGTTAAGAATTAAAAATATTTTCTTCGGATTAAGAAAATACCAGAAATATAAAGAATCGTGTAGAATTTTAATAAGTACATGCATCGGACCATAATTATAGTTTTAGTGGGTAGTATATTATAATATTCATTAGTATATTATAGTGGTAATTGCTATTTAAACCTATCCGCAGATGAAAGTAGTGTTTGATTTAATCTATAAGGTTATATATATAATGGTCTACCTACGAATCTCGAATAGTAGCGTATAACCTTTGATTGTGTGGAAACAAATATAACCTGAGCTTTGATTATTCCCTCATTTAGTCAGTGATACCCCACTTGCCTTTGGTTCCTAAGAAAATCAAGTTTCCGCATAATTTAATGGCATAAAATTGAATAAGAATATGATAAAGGACTTTGATAAAGTAAATCTGAAAATTTTGGATAAGTATTATGGAAATCATATCATTACATCAGATTCTATTAGTCCCTCTGGTATGTTTTAAATATAAATTATATATGTTCAATTGCTAAATTATATACATTGTTGAGCTTTTAGCTTAATTCTTACTTTTGTTTTACTAATCCTTCAGATGAGAGGTTCGAATACTTACTAGATGATCAAGATTGAAGAAAAAGTTGATCGAAGAGTTTAGTTTGAAATTATGAGATGTTGATATTGTATTTTAGCTTTCATTTTAGTTCTCAGATAATGGTTTAATGTTTGAAGTTATCTGAATAATAGTTGTCTAACTATGAGACGGTTGTTTGTTCATTTTAGATCACTTGGATATAGTTTATGATTCTTATTGTTTATTCTGATTATTTTTTGGATTAGAATTACTTCTTACGTATGGTCCGATGTTACGGTTGGGTCGGTATTGGAGCCACATGAAATGTGAAATTTCAGATCCTATGTTTATATTATATTATTTTGTTTGGTCAGTCGAGGTATTAATATGAAGTTCAAGTTCACGGTTAATTGAATGGTTAATTGGATTGATAATTGAATAATGATTAATATTAGATAATTATTAATTTTGGGATTGGGACGTGGGATGTGACACATTGAGCACCACTATTCTGCAAGAACATGCATAGGTGTCCTAGAGGTGCGTATTAAATATGCAGCTTTTAGCTCAAACATGTAAGTGTGAGACAGGTGCCCCTTTAAGTGTTTGGCCTGATTCCAATAATCTAATTTTATTTTAAATTTTTATTATGCAATTATTTTTGAATTGATTCAAAAATTAAATTAATGATGTTACAATATCTCAATTGAAAAATAGGTTTTACAACTTTTCTGTCTTTATAAAATTTCGTCTTTAAAATTTAAGTACCTCAATGATTGAATAGGTAGGGGTAATTTTCTTATAACTTGTTTTCGCATTACTAAGTTGCTTTATTGAATGAATGGTTTTTCAAAAACACCTTAACCAAAGTACTTATGATGACAGACCAACTAATCCTTCCCAAAAATAACATTGAAATGAAGCATAAATAATAAATCAAATTTGCAGATAGCTTAAGCTTACTGACCCAAATTGAGCATTGAAGATACATAATATTTTCCATTAAGAACTTATCTACTAGAATAGATACAACCAATGCATAGTCCAAAACATGAGGAGGCGAATGTAAGTTGCAAACAAACTTACGAGCTATAAATAAATGCATAGGCCTAGGATCAATCAATATATGAGTCATAAAATCAAAGATTCACATGTTCAATTATTGATAGGTTAGCACAAGAATCCTTTACTACTGCTGCATAAATTATCCTCAAAATGGTCAGCTTACCCTATAGATTCTTTGGTGGGGTTGGGCAATCCTACATTATATGGTCAATTTGCTCACAATTGAAACAAGTTCCAGTTTGTTGGCAGCATTGTCCTCTTGGATGGTGTTTGCCACAATAATTGCACATTGGTCTGGAGTGTTGTAGCTTTGTTAGTGAAGATTTAACCTCAATTGCCTTGCTGTTGTCCTTTGTCCTAAATTTTGAATGGGATCGTTTCGACCTCAACCTTTGACAGCTATTCATTAATCTTTTCTCAGAGAACTTCATCGTCTCTTGCTCTTACTCAATAAGTAAGACTTGATTGAGCATCTTGCTATACGTTGTTAATCGGAGCAGCACCAATTGCTTTTGAATTGAGTCTCGTAGACCTTATACAAACTTTTTGGTCATTTTGGCCTCATCCACAATAATGTGCGGGGCTAAACAGGATAACTCCATAAATTTTGTGTTGAATTCTGCCACTGTCTGGCTCTCTTATCTTTGGCGATGGAACTCGTCCTCCTTAAGTTCACAAACACTCATCGGAAAGCATTTCTTCATAAAGGCTTCCAAAAAGTTGTTCCAAGGAATCTCCTCATTCTTTATGCACAATACCCTTCTATGTGTCACTCACTATTTGTCAGCTTCTCTGTCTATCTTATAGGTTACAAAGTTCACTTTCTCTGCATCAATACAATTGATCGCCTTAATTACCTTCTCCACTCTATGAATCTAAATTTTAGGTTTTACGAGATCTAATTGTGACGGAACGGATATATACATATATATTTTTTGTCCTCAGATAATTCTGTTATTACAGATATAGAAACAGAAGCCTAAATTCTAACTTAAGGTTTTAGGAAAAAACGGCTAGAATTTTTTCTAAAATTGGGCTAAACTGAAACATAAACCTGTATAACATAATCAGTACATGCACACAACTATCCAAAAACTCCAAGTTCTCTTACAACACACATACATAGGATCACAATTGCCATATCTCTTCATGGTTTTAACACAATCTTTTTCACTATACCAAATATATACGAGAGATGACATTTAGGACCTGTATAAATATAGAAAATATATAGCGAAAGCAACTAAATCAATAATATAAACCTGCAGAAGCATAATTTCTATTTCAATAGTATGCAGAGCGTATCATAACTATTAATACATAGTTTCCTTCATAATTTAGACATTTACATTAACAATATCCAAAATTTTAAGTCTTCAAAAGCTCTAGGAGTCCATCTAACACCTTACCAAGCTCTAATCACTTTTGTTTATCCGGTATCGTCTCTATGTCCTTATCTGAAAGGAAAAAATAAAACAGTGAGTCGAAACCCAATAAGGTACCAAAGTATACAGAATATAATACTTTGATACAGAACATAAATACAAAAGGTCATAAAAAGCGCCAAGGAATAGAAACATATACAAAAGTCATGAGAAAAGTATAATTCTATATGAACAGGTCTCTATGATCATCATTCAAGCTTTCATATCAAATATAAATATACTAGAACAGTAACCACGATAATCAGAAGAACAGAGGCATCCATGGAAACAGGAATAAAGCATAATTTTGATTTAAATATGTGTCAAAAATCATAAAATAGTTTCAAAGCTCACTTGTTCTTCAAAATTCTAGTTCGATATCCTAGGGACCCATCTAGTATACTCTATTAGCTGAGGGGCGAATAATTAAGGATAAATTGTGTTCACTCCATACAATCTAAGGCCTAAACTAAAATATTCCTTCTTGTGGGATTATGTACCTGTCTGAAACTGAATCTACCCTCCACACTTAATGCCCTGAGAAAAGGCAGACCACGTATTACTCCGTAGACGGAGTTATCATCGATTATCACCATAACGTTCTATGGTATATCGAAGAACCTTATCTAACTGTTCAACAGTTCTAGGTCTGTTTTCTTACTGATTAACTTAATTCATTGTATTTGTTCGAAATTTCATGATCGAAATCATTATATTTTAAGGCCAAATCCAAATTTCATTTAATCACTCTTTCAGAAAATTCTAGAAGCTTCCATAGTTTCGATAATATAGTTCCATATGGAGTCTTTGGATACAAATCATTTTATAAACTGAAATTAGGCAACAATTAACATTTAAATCATCAAAATTTCAAGTTTCCAACACGATTTTCCAAATTTTTGTTCTAGGGTTCAATACAGGACTTCCGGGCATAACTCGTGCATAAAACATGAGCCTAATCACGAAATCAAAGTCATAAGTCCAGATACATATACAAAATCATACTTTTTAACCAAAAATCTCTAAATTTTTGAGCTAGGGTTTCACAATAACCTTTCGCACAATAATCGGACATAAAATGTGGGCTAAATCATGAAATCAGAGTTATATGTTGTCATATATACAGGTAAATATGAAATCTATCGATTAATTTATAAAATCATGCTTTATTTATATAAAACACGCAGAAATATAAATTTAGAGCATAAATATAATTTTAAAGATTCTAAAACGCTGTAAAAATGGTACATAACATCCGAAGTACACTTCCCTTAACCAAATCTACCGTTATGTTTACTTCGATCGGAGTGAAATGACCAGATTTCTCCTCTCCTTTTCCCTTTCCCTCTTCTCTCCCATGGCTCCTTCGCTGAACAGGCCGAAATGGCTGAAGAAAAACTCACAGTGCGCTTTTATATCAATCGGAGCGCTTGAGCGCCTGTCGAGCAGTCCTCGAGCGCTTCCTCTCGCACTTTTGTGCCTTGATTGGCGCTCAAGTGCTACTCGAGTGCCAGCCTCGTAGGCTGCCATAGCCTCTGCTCTGCCCAAGGTGCCACTCGGGCAGTGCTTTCGTAGAATTACACCTCCCCGGCGCTCGAGTGCTGCTCGAGCGTCGGGGAGGTTTTCTTCCTATTTGCTCTTATTTACTTCAGTACCAATTTGTCACTTATTTTTAAACCTAATTATGATCATCATCAACTTAATTACTCCATATTTATCATATTTTGGAATTGAAATCTCACACCAACTCTTCCAAGAACTCTGAAACTTGCTTATTCATAAGGCAGCTGAAGGGCATAATGCCTCATCCTTGGTTTACAACTCCTCTCTCCGTCAACTCCATGTTTTGGCATTATACCATCTAGTTCATAATATGAATCATTTGGACCATCAGTGCCAAATATGCTCTATGACTTGTCGACATATTTTAGTACCTATCACACAACAAATTTTAAATATTTAATTTTTTAAAAATCACATAGGATATTTTCCTAACTACTCCCTGATAGCACTCCTATCACTATCCTAGACCCAAACATGTAATTAATTAATTAAATCCAAATAAATTTATTTTTCTTTTTGAATTTGACATAACCAGAGTAATCCTAAATATTAGATCAGACCCGCACAAAACTAAATCCAAAAATATATAATATTCATGACGCTCAACAATGGATATAAGACTTAGTTGAACTACCCTGTCAAGTCTCTAGATAAATTAATTTACAACCTGCTCATACCAAATTTATCCGTAAGAAAAAATATTCATCAAACATCTAAATAATGATAATATAAAGTCTATGCAAAATTAATACTGATAAATGTCTATTCCAAATAATATATACCATAAAAAAATTAACTAAATAAAAATCCTAAGATGATCCTCATATTAAATTTCAAATGCATGTCCATATTACATGATTCTAAAGGTTCAAAAGTCTAAGATCAGATAAATTCAAATACCGTATCAAAATCTATGAATCTTAAAAAGCCTAAACATGTTAAATATCAAATATGATATATGTCAAAATATCAAAATCTAAAACATATTAAAATTTGATAACCAAAATTTAAAAGGCCTACTTTGAAGAAAGAAACATATATTCCCAATAATCTCAATCCAAAACACTACTATTTGAACATTCAAGCAGGCTATTTACATATACATTTTATGGATGTCGTTAAATACCAATTTGTTTTGCTACTTGTGAAAATATGTACAATTCTCAAATTTGCCTGATATATTAGAACATTTGTGATGGGACCGCAAGTATGGGCCAGTCTAGCATGAAATCCCATGGACTCAGCAGTAGAACTACGAGGCATCCAGCCTATAGGCCTAATAACCAGTCAACATTTCCATTGACCCAAAATAATGTCCTAGCAGGCCAGTCGACCCAAGTTAGCCTCGACCCAATCTGAACGGTTCATAGTGATCGTTTTGCATGCTGGAGATTGTTTGCTTTAGCCAGCCCAACACTCCAAATATTGCCCTTGATCGCAATCTTTTTGAGAATGGCAACTCCAACCCAGCAGATCACTCCTAACAGCAACTTCAATATCTGTTGTGTCCAGCATATCCTCAAATAAAAAAAGGATCATCTTGATTGATCACGGTTACCCTAATCAACACTTGCAATTCCCATGCCAGCCTGCTAAATTTGCACGACCAGTTGGTTGCCAGCCTTGGTGCCTAAGCAAGGCCAAGCTGGTCCAACGACTATAAGAAACCCTGGAAACAAACTCCAAAGGACATACTTACATTCCCCCCCAGACATGTCCGCAAACACCCATATTCAAGAGCTCTCAAGAAACCATTCTACCTGTGAATGGTAGAATTCTACCTGTAAGGACATACTTACACTCCAAAGAGCCTCCCATGAATTTCTTCACAATTCTTGCTCCCTCGATATCAAAGCCGCTCCTTGTGAATGCACTATCACACTAAAGCCACTCCACGCCGAGCGCAACCTCCGAGTTAGAGTCAAAGAGCCCACATTCTTGCATCATCACGTATTTTTCTCATCCCTATATCTTTCCATCTTTTGAGAATAATTACTGACTTAAGCGTAAGAGGATAAATTGGGGAGCTAGTCCCTCCAATCATCAACCATCTTATTTTTGAGTTATGGTGTGTAAGATTCAGGTTATAGAAGATAGAGACCGAATCTGCTTCAATTCGACTCGAAGACCAAGTAGCCCTCTAATTTATCAGCAACCCGGATTTAGGATGCATCATTGGTGCCGTCTGTGAAAAAGTAAACAAAAATCCCAACAACCATCCACACAGAAGCAAATATGGTCAACACCACTACTCATACTAGTGCTCCAGCCAAGGATGTCATCTCCCATTGTGATAACCCCTCTGCGAGTAGTCATGCGGAGAAGTGATCGACGCCTTTGATGTAGGTGCTCGCTGACTGGGTGGATAACATATTCCAAATGCTCTAGACCCCTTTGTGCACTCCAGTATAGGTTGAGGGCTCCTTCTTCCACTACCCACACTTCGGCATCAAAACAAAAAAGCTTGAGGAAGAAGCGACCGGTCCAAAAGGCAGGATATCAAGATGACCTCGTAGCCCAAGCAGCTTTGAGCGACAGGGTTCGATCCCATTTAGAGGGCTGGCTTAGTTGTAAGATGCTAGACGAGAGCGTAGAGTGGCGAAACTCTCGTTACTCACGCGACGAGCAGAGGCCCCTGACCCAAGAAGGAGCCTCGTGCAACGTCTAGCCGATTAGTGGTAGCAGCTGGCCGGTGTCACGCTGCTCACCAAACCATTCGAAGTTGAGGACCTACCTTAATACGAAAAGGGCTACAGTCTCCCCTTGAGTGGAGAAACAAGTGGAAAATATATGATAGTATATGTTCAAGGGAGATGCTAGCGGACACTCTCCAGATCTAAGACAATTACCATTCATGATGGAGAATTGGACACTGCTACTCCCTTAGAAGTTTAAGATGCCGGCTCTAAAACCTTATGACGGAATCACTGATTCGATGGACCACTTCCGTACTATACTGAGCTTCTAGGGCCTGGGCAAGGCCTCTATGGGCCTGTTCTTTCCACTGACCCTAAAAGGAGAAGCCCAAATGTGGTTCCATCGCCTAGAGCCAAATTCAATCCGAACGTTCCAGGAGCTCACCAATAATTTCCTGACTCAGTTCACCTCTAGTTGGAGAGAGAAGAGGCA
The DNA here is from genome assembly GCA_025585075.1 of Nepenthes mirabilis. NCBI lineage: Eukaryota > Viridiplantae > Streptophyta > Magnoliopsida > Caryophyllales > Nepenthaceae > Nepenthes > Nepenthes mirabilis. The sequence goes on from JAODPA010124093.1 coordinate 7,808, forward strand.
ACCTTGGCACCTCGCCCATATCAAGCAAGGGTCAAGCGAAAGTCTAAGGTACTTCCTAGCCTGATTCACGGTTAAGGCCCGCCAATACCCCGGCTGACTGATGAAGTGAAGTTGAGCACCTCCATTTAGTGTCAGGCAAGTTTTTTAAATATCTAGTCCACAAGGAGTCCCAAATTTTTCGTGAAGTCAAAACTATCACCCATGCTTACATGGAGACCAAAGAGGCCAATTGTCTAGAGTGCGGGGACCAACCCCACTAGGGGCCACCGAACAAAACAAAGGGAAACGAAGACCGCTTTAATTTTTAGGATCTGAGGAAGTAGCCTAGGGTGGAGCCGGGAGCCCAAAGGGAGTTCGGATCCTTAAATTTGACTCCTCTAAACGACTCCCGAACTAGCATTTTTATTCAAATCTGGGAAGAAAAATTTCTGAAGTGGCCAAAGTTGGTCAAAATTCCAGAGGGAGGAGATCAGACCAAGTACCATCACTACCATCGATCTTTAGGTCACAGTACAGAGGCTTGTCAGACCTTGTAGAAAGAAATTGAAGAACTTAATTGGAGAGGACACCTGACCAAGTTCCTACAAAACCTAGAGTAAGGACCCAGTGGAGCAGGTCAAGAAAGAATGGAGCAGCAGTAGCCGAGGAACTGAGTCACGGTCGGAGTGATCAACATAGTGGTAACTTGGCTAAATTGCCCCTTGGACCAGTTCGGGACCACCTAAAAGAAATCGAGGGTTGAAGTTAGGGACAATGTTATTAGTTTTAGTAAGAAAAATATGTCGCATATAATGACTCACCACTCTAACCCTCTGGTTGTAACTGCACTTATTTCAAATGATACTGTTGATTATAAGTTGAAAAGAGTCTTTATCAATAATGAAAGTTTGCGTGATTTGTTTTACATGGATGCTTATTTCAAATTGAGATTGAAAAAGAGTCAGCCGAAATCGGTCAAAGGACCCCCCTACGGACTGGATAATGAACCAGTGTCCGTCCAAGGAACCATTTAGTTGGAAGTCATCCTGGGAACGTACCCCAGGACATCATCTCGCATACTAATATTTCTAGTAGTTGACCTACCTTCGGTCTATAATGCCATCCTAGGCTGACCATGCATGACTGCGTTTGGGGTCAAGACGTCAATCATGCACTTGAAGATAAAGTTTCCCATGACCTACGTCATTAGAGAGGTATTGGGCGACCAAGTGATCGGTAGAATGTGCTACCAATCCTAGGTCACCCAGCCACTCCGGATCGGCAGATAGACGACTTTGATCACAGAAACAAAACAACTCTGCATAAGGCCCAAGCCGGTGAACCTACCGACCACATTCCCCTGGACCTTGGAGATTCAAAAAGATGCATGCAGATAGGGAGTTCACTTGCCGAACCCCTGCGAGACTAGCTTATCACCTTCCTCCGACCTGCCGTCAAGCTCGGGAATCTAGCTGAAGTGATGGTCTACAAGTTGGACCTCGATCCGGATCACAGGCTTGTCAGGTAGAAGTTGAAAAACTGCTCTGTTGATAAGCTTATTGCCATTCAAGAGGAGGTAAAGACATTGCTCGATATTGGCTTCATCAAGGAGGTCTAGTACCTGGACTAGCTCTCTAATATGATCATTGTCACGAAGAGCAACAGAAAGTGGCAGATGTGCGCCAACTTCACCGACGTGAACAAAGCATGCCAAAAGGATAGTTTCTCGTTGCCTAATATTGACCTATTGGTCGACACCACCTCTGGGCATGAGCTGCTCAGTTTTACGGATGTGTACTCAGAGTACAACCAGATTTGAATGAATCCTGAGAATGAGGAGCATAGTTTCTTTGTGATGGATTAGAAGATGTATTGCTACAAGGTTATGTCCTTTGGGTTGAAAATGCGGGCGGCACGTATCAGCGGCTCGTGAACAAAATATTTGAAACTCAGATTGGCTGAAATATGAAAGTATAGGTGGATGACATACTTGTTAAATGTAAAATCACCGACAACCATTTCCTCAGTGAGTCTTTCAGGGTGCTCTGGGTGCACCGGATAGAGTTAAACCTGATAAAATGCATCTTTGGGGTATCCTTAGGAAATTTCCTAGGTTTCATTGTTTCTTGGTGGAGGATCGAGACCAACCCCAAAAAGATAAAGGTGATTATGAACATGAACCCACCACGGACTGTGAAGGACGTCCTGAGGTTGACTGGGAGGCTCAAAGCACTCTTCCACTTCCTGACAAAATCTAGGGACAAATACCTCCCATTCTTGAAAGCATTGAGAGGGACAATTGCAAACGGTTTTCAATGGACAGCTGATTGCTAGGCCACCTTTAAGGAGCTAAATGAGTACCTGGCCAACCCTCCTTTCCTGATGTCACCAAAAGAAAGTGAGGAGCTATATCTCTACTTGGCAGTTTCAGAGGAGGTGTTGAGCTTAGTTTTGATCCGACAGCAATCTTATACACAGCAGCGGTTTACTATGTCAACAAGACTTTAACAAGCCCCAAGACCCACTACACGCATGCTGAAAAAATTGCACTGGCACTCATCTATTCGGCTAGAAAACTACAACCCTACTTCTAGGCATATAAAATAATTAACATAATCGACCAACCCATGAAGGGAATCTTGTTGAAGCCAGACATGTCAGGGTAGCTAGTCAGATGGGTCATCAAATTGGGCGAGTTCGATATAGAGTTCAAGCCAAGATTGACTGTAAAAGGGCAGGTCTTAGCAAACTTCATCGTTGAGACCACAACCCTAGTTTCGGACATTGATCACCCCGGTGAAGCAGATGGCTAGTTAGAGGTGCCAAATTGGACCCTCCATGTGGATGGGTCCTTGACGGACTCTGGTAGCAATGCTGGAATGATCCTGATGACCCCCAACTGGTTCAAAATGAAGTACTTGCTGAAGCTTGGATTCCTAGCTACCAACAGTATTGCCAAGTATGAGGCCCTGCGACTCACAAAAGAATGCTTCGTAAGGCACGTCATCATCTACAATGACTCAGAATTGATCGTTAACCAAGTCCATGGAAGTTTCAAGGTGACAAGCCCTTTGCCCGTGAAATACCTCACTAGAGCAAGGAGTATGGCCTAGAAGTTTGACAGGGTCGAGATGGAGCACATCCCGAGGGTGGATAATTGGAAGGTTGACCAGCTTGCAAGGGCCGTTGTGGCGGAAAGCCCTGAGCAGTATTCGAGAGACATGTGAGAGGTCTTGACCTCTCCCAGCATAGAAGAATCTGGGCAAGAAGTGCTACAAATATCCAATGAGAAAAATTAGATGTCGCCCTATCGGAGATATATCACGAATGGCACTCTGTCGGAGAACCTGAATAACACTAAACAAGAAAAGAACATGGTCGGCTGGTACACCATCGTAGACGAGAGGTTGTATCGTCGAGGGTACTTCACCCCGAAGGAAGCCGACTACGCATTAAGTGAGGTGTATCTCGACATTTGTGGGTCACACGTTGGAGGTAAGAATCTTATTTTTAAGATGATGCGCCAAGGCTATTATTAGCCGACAATAAAACAAGATGCCATAATCTTTGGGAAGAAGTGTGAGAACTATCAATCTACGGTAACATGCCCCATCAGCCACCCACAGAGCTGAGTGCCCCTCAAGCCCCATGGCTATTTGTGTAATGGGGGATCAGTATAGTCAACCCCTTCCAAATCGCATCTGGCCAAAGGAAGTTCATCATTATAGACATCGACTACTTCACAAAGTGGGTCAAAGCCTCTCCTTTGGCTCGGATTATTGAGTAGAATGACGTGGAGTTTGCTTAGCAAAACATCATCTGCAAATTTAAGATTCATGAGGTCATCGTGACCAACAACAGAACGTAATTTACCGGCAAGCGCTTCACCAAATATTGCATAAGTTTGAGCATTCAGTTGGTTCACACCTTAGTCACCTACCCATAAGCAAACGGGTAGGAGAAGGTTACCAACCGAACCTTACTGCACGAGTTGAAGGCCAAACTAGAAGATGCTGGGGGCTCCTGAGCGGACAAATTACCTTCCGTGTTGTGGTTATACCGGATGATACCGAAAGAGCTGATGTGTGAGATGCCATTTAGTCTATGCTTCAGAATGAGGCCATCATCCTAATTGAGATCAAACTATCCAGTCTCTGGGTCAAGAGATTCGACCCCTTCAACAACTCCAAGTGACTTAAAAAGCATCTTGACCTACTCGAGGAGGCACGAGATGTGGTCAAAATGCGCACAATTGCCTATCAGCAGTAGGCCATCCTATACTACAACAAAATGGTGAAGGCTCGCCAATTCGAGGTGGGCGACTTGGTTCTACGCAGTATAGAGACCACGGGTAAGAACAATAATAGGAACAAGCTCTCTCCGAATTGGGAGAGCCCATTCCTCGTCTCGACCATCCTACAGAACAGAGCATACAAGCTTCTAGCTCAGGACGGCAAATTAGTCCCAAGGATGTGGAGTGCTGTTCACCTAAAAAAGTATTATCGTAATATCTTACTGAACCCAGGTAGGTCTAGCATATATTATCGAGCATGCTTGTAAAAGTGTATCATGTTTAATAAAGCGATTTGTTTGCTTGCTTATTGAATATTATCAATTGCTATTACTTGCTTGTCTATCCATATGAGTGCTTGTGTGACGTCGCATAAATTCAAGCGACCTAAGCTACCCTTAAGTTGGATGAATTCTAATTCACCCATAACTAAACCTCGGTCCTGCACCGAGTGATCCACGTGTGGTCGAATTTGAACCTCGGTCTAGCACCAAGTGGCCCACACGCGGTCGAATTTGAACCTTGATCTAGCACCGAGTGGCCCAAATGCAATCGAATTTGAACCTTAGTCCAATACCGAGCGGCTCACATGCGGTTGAATTTAAACCTCGATCTAGCACCGAGCAGCCCACACATAATCGAATATCAAAACCTTAAGGGGCTTTTTAGCACGTGTACGGCCACTCCCCTAGCAGGGACGAGCACCGTCAGTCGGCCATGGTCTATGAGTTAGGATCTGACGTGTGTAAATGACAAGACGGCCTTAAGTGATTGAACACAGACGATGACCCTAACTCCGCTCAAGCCTAGCCACGACAATGATAACGCTTAGCCGGCGAACAATGGTATGTAAGCAAGAATGTACAAAAATATAGAGATCATGACAATGATCAGGAAAATCCCCTTTTATTCATTAAAAATTGTATACATATAAAAAAAAATGCTGCCCTAAGGTTGGGGGCTAGCCGAGGGACGCGATGAGGGCTCCTCCCTATCAGCAAAATCAGTCAGATCGGACCTGCGCTGGGCACTCCTGTTCCTTGGGTCAAAAAGGCTCACAGGAAAAGTAGGTCAAAGAGGGAAGTGATCTGCCGGCACTGGTAAATGTCATCCAAAAATCTTGCATTCATGGCCTGAACCACCTCCTCCAGACTGAATCGAGTCGTCAGCTTTGCTCCCAGTCTAACATTCTCCCTCTGGAGGTCCGCGAGATGCTACTTGGCCTCCTACAAAGCGTCCCTAGATCTCTACAACTCTCCCATGACCTCAGATAACTGGAGCTCGAGATTGGAGACCCGATCCCAGCACTACTGAGCCTTGGTGGTGGCGGCATCCACCTAGCTCTGCATCTCCTCCACCACGCTTGGGTCAACCCTTGTTTGGGTCAAACGATGGACCTCCCCCTCTAACGGGTAGATCTTGAACAACCGTTGGTACAAGCATGTCTACAAAATGTGAGCCATCTTGTCGTCCTGCAAACAGAGAATGAAAAAGAGATTAGGCCTATCCAAATAAAAGTGAAAAGCTCTTAGAAATTTGCCTGGATAAAAGGTAGTACAACAGCCACCGTGCTTAGGGGCACCCTAGATGAAGATGCCAGAGTGGACGCCTGCTCCGTCTGAGGTAGATCCGACGTAGAAGTCTTTGATCGAGATGCCTTAGTGGCCATCACCTCCTCAATATTGCCCCTTGGCTGGGCCTCCATTGGGTGGACCACACCATGACCCTCTTTGGCTAACCTGCATGAAAAGCCGGACACCGTCTGCTCTGACAAAGAAGAAACAACGGGAGGTACCTCTGGTTGGGCCCCCTAATGGACCTCCGGCTAGGCCTCTTGATGGACTGCCTGCTGGGCATCTTGCTGGGCCCCCTAATGGAATACCTGCTGGGCTTGGGTCCGCATGCAAGTTGGCCCAATCGGCCTCCAATCTCCAGCTTGCCCAATACGCATGCAGCAAGAGTAGGAGGCCCACCGGCTATAGCTACTCTGACACCGGCCTCAATGGTGTGTGCAATGAGGGCTAATCCCCTAGACGACTTGCCTAGGCCCCACATCTACTCCACCATCGGCAGTTCTTAGGCGGCAGAAGATGAAAAAGAGCCTGGAGACGATGTGGTTTGCTGCTGAGATGGACTCTCAAAAGGATCCCTAATATATAGGGTCCCAACCTTCCCCTTGGGATAAGCAGGCAAAGGAGTGCTGGCTCCTGTACCCTCCAAGGGAAGCTGAGATCAGAATGAGTAGCATTGGTCTCTCCGTTTGGTCCGACTTGTTCAAAGAAAACGTTTATTAAAAAAGTTATTTCTCTTAGGTGAGATTCAATAGACCCCACTAGGCCAGTGCAAGCGCCTCAGCAGACAGGAGATGGTCCTTCTTGAAGTCGCCAGTATTCACCCGGACCAACTTCGTCAGCAACTTGACAGACTCCACCTCCTCGTGTGAGGCATTGTCAGTAAAGGCTGCCGGCATGTTTCCCCGCTCATTGGAGAGGCCCCAATCGAAAGTGACCTTGATAAAGAAGAACCGGTCTTTCTAATTCTTGACGAAATTGGGGATCACCCCGCTTATGTGCAGCTCTCAGGGAGAAAGTGAGATCCAGTTTCTATTCTGACAAAACCAGAAGATAACCTTCACAACCACCTCATTTAATGCCCTCCCCTGGTGATGAAGGAATATGCAGAGGAAGTATAGATACCTTATGGCATTCACGTGGAATCTCATGATCGAAACTTCCATGGCCACCAAAATCTCGTGTAACTGCCCTGGGAGGGGGAAGCAAAAGCCGCTTCACAGGTATGCCTCATAAACGGTGATAAACTCATCCGAAGGAAAATAGGCCCTATCGTGCTCCTCTGGTACTGCAAACAAAATCGCGGATGCAATGTCATACTACAGATATAGAGCCTTGATGTCAGCGGCGATAAGAACGGAGCGAATTGTATCAACTCTAGGAGCCATGAGGACAAGGAGATAGCAAACATAAAGAAACGAAAGGGAACACGAATCGAGGAGAAGTAGACTGGGAGAAAATGGCAAAGCGTCACCATATGTAGGTGGTTGTTCAAAGACTAAAACGATGCCTTGAAAAGGCAGTTAAATAATGACCTGACACGTGCCAACACTAAAGGACGTCTAGACATGTCAATAGTCTGGCGCATTAATTACAACCTACCGCCTTGTAGGCGGCAGACATATGGCAAGACGGAACGGGTCAGAAGTCAGAGCGACACAACCTCCCAGGCCACTACACTCCACTTTTCGAGGATAGCAAATAAATGGTGAACAAAGATGATGAACTCAAAAGTGGATTAACGGACAGATGATCCACTCCGAAATCCAGTTGTTTTGACTAGTCAGCAATCCAGCATGGCTTCGACCTGCCTGACTGATCAGCGATCTAGTCCGACTTTGAGCCGGTTTAACTGGTCAACAACCTAGTCTGGCATCTGGCTTGTCCATTTGGTCAGCAATCCATTCCGACTTCAGGACTAACCGGCAACATTTTGGCTGTAGACTGGACTAGCATGCCCTCAACCCAATCTGGCTTCTGGCCAGACTGACGAATGCTCAATCCAAACTAGTGTCAAAAAGAAAAAAATAGAATAGAGTCATCTAGAAAACAAAAAACGGAGACAATATGGATAAAAAATAATTACTAGTTCCATTCATTAATCTCCCTTTATAAAATATAAGACCTCCAGAGGTTGGCATACAATAAAGAGGAATGCAAAAAAAGAAAGGGGTACATGGAACTCAATTGTAACAAACTCCCAGATAAATAAGCCACTAGAGGAACCCAAACAAGAGATTGGCGTGTATCCGACAGATAGCAAAGCATGACTGACAAGGACAATAGTTTGTGACAAGTCAGAATAAAGGCTCGCCACAAGGAAAGGCCCCCATCTAGATGGGACTAGAGGAAAAGGAAAGCCTTGCCCCACAATGAGGAGGAAATAGCCACGAGCCCAGGATCCGTCACCAACCCTAGTAGCAGTAGGGTGTGGCTACGGAGACAACAGTTCTCGAGGAGCCCGTTTCGAATGCAAGTCGCCACGCAAGTTACAACAATAGGAAAGCCTTGCCCAGCTCGAAAACAGTGGTAGGCATGGCTCCAGAACAGACACGAAAAAGGATGACCAAAGCGGTTCCTTTCGCAAAAAAGGGTGACCAAACCAAACCTCGAGTACATCCTAGGATAACGCATTTGAACATCGGAGATAAGCTTCCACCGGTCTCGGTAGTCAAAAACTCAAGCCTTATGATGATTTTGGGTTCCCACTTCATTGATAAATGCAGGATCTGATGCGAAAGGCACAACAAGCCCTCAATTTATAGCACACGAAGGAATTAATGGGCCAGTAAATGCCAGAGATTCCCCATCCAAGCAAATATGCAGAAAATCACGAGTATAGAAAATTATGCCAGAAACAGTGAGGCAGGGAATCTGAGGACAGCTTGGGGAATGAGTAAAAGGGGAAAAATGACAAGGTACGTCATGTCTCATTCAAGAACATGTTGAGGATTGAAAATTCAAACAACCCAGCATGGGAAGCTAGTTATGGGATCGCAGGCATGGGCCGGCCTAGCACGAAGGCCCATAAACTCAGCAGTGGATCCAGAAGGCATCCGACCCACAAGTCTAAGGGCTGGTCAACATTTTCGTTGACCCAAGACAATGCCCCAACTAGCCGGTCAGTCCAAGTCAGCTTCAGCCCAATCTGAACTGCCCATAGTGGCCTTCCCACGCGCTGGAGATTGTTTGTCTTAGCCAGCCTAACACCTCAAATATTACCCCTAGTCGCAATCTCTTTGAGAATGGCAACTCCAATTCAGAAGATTATTCCCAATGGCAACTCCAACATCCGCTGAGTCCACCATCTTCTCAAATAAGGAAGGGATCATCTTGATTGATCATAGTTGTCCTTATCGGCACCCATGATTCCTGTGCCAACCTGCTAAATTTGCACAGCCAACTGGTGGCCAGCGTTGGCGCCCAAATAAGGCTGAGATGGTTCAAGGGCTATAAGAAACTCTGGAGACAAACTCCAAATGACATGTTTACATTCCCACTCAGACACGTCCGCAAACACCCATATTGAAGAGCTCTCAAAAAATAACTCTCGCTCTAAAAAGCCTCCCAAGAATTCATTCACAATTCTTACTTCCTCGATATCAAAGCTGCTCCCTACGAGTACACCACGTCAAAGCGGCTCCACGCTAAGCACAACCTTCAAGTCAAACTCAAAGAACCTACATTCTTGCATCATCACGCATTCCCCCCATCCCTACATATTTTCATCTTTTGTGGAATATTACTAATTTGAATGTCGGAGGATAAATTGGGGAGCTAGTTTCGTAAATTCTTTGACCTTTTATTTTTGAGTTGTGATGTGCATAATTGAAGTTATAAAGGACGGATAGCAGATCCACTTCAATTTAACTAAAAGACCAAGCGGCCTCTTAATTTATCAGCAACCAAGATCCATGATGCATCAGTTTGAATATATTGTTCTATTCAATTCATTATAATGGTTTTCAGAAAAAATAACAAAAGGTGGACCCTTAACAAATATATAAAAATTTTTTTATTTATAGAAAATTTATA
>JAODPA010124104.1:5586-17680 GCA_025585075.1 Nepenthes mirabilis
TCATTCCCCCCCCCCCCCCCCCAAAAAAAAAAAAGACAAAAAAGAACAAAAAATGGCCCTTGTCTCCAACTCAAGAGTTTAAAAAGGGAAAAAAGACCATTATCAATAGTTGATATTTGGGAATGGTTCTTTGGACAGTTCTGGTCGTTGTCTTTATCTAGACATGTGATATGATCATCAGCTTTGTATTGTCTCTGCTCTGAATGTTTTCCCTATATCTATTTTCTAAGTTAAAAACCTTGCAGGATGATGACACAAACTACCATATGGACCTCATAGCTGCACTTGCCAACATGAGGGCAAGAAACTACGGCATCCCCGAAGTGGAGAAGCTGAAAGCCAAATTTATTGCTGGGAGGATCATTCCAGCAATTGCAACATCAACTGCAATGGCAACTGGTCTTGTTTGCTTGGAGCTGTACAAGGTTCTAGATGGAACCCACAAAGTAGAGGACTACAGAAATACCTTTGCTAACCTAGCCCTCCCTCTCTTCTCCATGGCCGAACCAGTGCCACCAAAGGTTTTCAAGCACCGTGACATGAGCTGGACGGTTTGGGACCGGTGGGTCTTGAAGGGAAATCCAACCCTGAGGGAGCTGGTGCAGTGGCTCAAGGACAAGGGCCTGAATGCATACAGCATTTCCTGCGGAAGTTGCTTGCTTTTCAACAGCATGTTCCCCCGGCACAGGGAAAGGATGGACAAGAAGGTGGTGGATCTGGCTAGGGAAGTGGCCAAGTTGGAAATTCCTCCCTACCGTCGCCACTTGGATGTTGTCGTGGCATGTGAGGATGATGAGGATAATGACATTGACATACCTTTGGTATCTGTGTACTTCAGCTAGGCTCTTCTTTCTCCCTTCCTTCTCTGAGAGAGTTGTGACTGAGAATCTTGGGATGATAAACTCAAAAGGATACTAGCAGTTTTCCTTTATACAGACTGTTTTCTTTAATGAGTCGAATTGGGGGCTTGTGGCCTGGTGGTACGGGATTTGGAAAGCTGAAACATCTGATATTTGTTGACATTGAACTTTCTTCTTTTCGTGTTTTCTTTCTGTTGTTGGGCCAACTAGCTGTTTCCTTAATTGGAGAAGGTACCAAATACTGCAAACTCTGTTCAACGGGGCCGCTCTAAATTCTTTCCCAGAGCTGCGTTTAACTTGTTGAGATTTGATAAAGGTTAGATGGTTCCCTTCATTATGGATTGCTTTTATTCGGATGCCTCGTCTACGTACCCATCACTCTTTTGTTTTGTTTTGTTTTTTAGTAAGGAAAAAAGATATCTGTGGAGAGATTCTGGTAGTGCTAATGCTGAAACAATTAAGAGTACTAAAGGGAGCAATCATGTGAACTGGGGCCTTCATGTTGCAATACTTTTCAGGGTTTGCACCCAAAGCAAGCAGGATTGGTGGCAGTTGTTCCATACTCCATGGAATCCTAGTCCTAAGCTTGTAAGATGATGGACTGACTGGGTAGGGGATGCTAATCATTGGCCCAGAGCTAATAAAAGGCAAATAGTAGGGTTGATCCAGAACGAAGAGGAAGCACATGTTGGCACCCGACACACTATTGTTACTGTAAATGAGACTTTTCCCCTCCCTACACGACCACATGCCTTGCCCAGCAAGCATGTCTTCCGTCCTGGGATTTTGTCCTTTTGTTCGTTTGTGCTGGTGCTCGCCGATTGTCGCCTGGTGGTTCCGGGGATATGTCTTCAATGACGCACTGCTTCCCTCCTAATCCTTGCTAGTGAGTACTGACTTGTTGACGTGTTTGTCTGAGCTGAAAGTAAAAATTAAAATAAAATCAATAATATTTTGGTTCTAACTCACTAATAAAAATATATATATAATAATTTTGATACGGCTCTGTCCCTTCTTTGTCCCCCTCTGCCCAACCCATTGCAAGACTATAGACGTTCTGGTCATGCTTTTATTATGGATAGAAAAGCTTCGAAATTGTTTATTTTGTAATTTCTTTAAAAATGCTGGAAGGAGTGTTCTGTGGTGTATGAGGATTGGCAGTGCTTCTCAGAATCAGTTTCTGGTTCCTAAGGAGATCAGATGGGAGATCCTACTTCATCATCTTATTTGGGCCGTCGGTTGAACCAATGGCCCAGATTTATTTACTATTTTTTTTTAAAAAAATCGGCATTAAGAATAAAATTTGGGCCATTTATTTAAAAGGTCAATATGATGGTATACATGATACGATTTTCTGGGCCGTTGATGTCGAAATAAACGGACGGGTGAGATGAACTTTAGAAATCAAATATGAACCCTAACCCTAATCAAATATTCCGTTCTCCGCCTTCTCAGTGAGAGAGGGGTTCTTGCTTCGACTCCCCACCTTCGAACTGTTGCTTTCCAGATCTGTACCTCTGAATCTCACTTCCGTTTATGGTGTTCAGCATTCTCATTTTCCGTTCTCGGCTCCTCGCCTCCGAACCATCGCCGCTACTCTCCAGATTTCTTTCTCTCCGGATCTCACTTCCATTTATGATATTCAATAATCTTATTTACCGTCCTCGACTCCTCACCTTCGAACTATTGCCGCTGCCACTCAGGTCTCCCTCTCACTGGTAAATGTTGTTATGTTTTTTTTTAATATTATCTCAAGTTTTTTGTCATATTTATTTGTGATAACATTTTTATGGTTCGACTGTCTCCCAGTGTCTCCTGTTGTGGTGTTTCTCAAATAAAATGGGTTTGTATACAGGAATAAATGTAGACGAAATGGGATCTGGAGTCTCATATTTTTGTGTCAATTTTTCATGTGGCACGACCACGATGAAACGAAAAATAAACTTGATGCGGTAGAAGCTGAACGGGAGAGAGTGGGAGGAAAAAAATTCAAATAGAGGGTTGTAGTTGAAATTCTCAATGTGTATTGTAATATTTTTAAAAAAATTTTTATAACATAATTGATTAGTCACCAACTGTGGAAATAAAAATTGTCAAGAATTGTTTGAGTCGTTGTCACGGGAAATATCGAACCCCCTCCGAAAGCGGCACTGCCACCTCAAACCACTGGCACGAGGACCGTACGGTGCCTAAACCGGACCCCTTAAATTGAGAGATTATAACTACTTTTCTGTTTTATTTACTGTTATTATGTTCACATGCACTAGATTATTTATCTGTACAAATTGCTGCACATGCTCTCATTGCACGCGTCCTCACTTACGGTTACTGCCCACGTTTTCACATTTGGTCATTGCTGCACACGGGCCTCACATGCGGTTACTGTCCACGTCTTCATATTTTAGTTACTGCTGCACATGGGCCCAATACTGTGTAAGTCCATCACTCTTCAACGGAAGAGCAGTGAATGTTCTTGATTTTTCCTTCTGCCGCGTCTGTTCTCCTCTGTTTCTCTTTCTCTGTCAGAAACTCCCCTCCCTTCTTCTTCTCCTCTACCCTCTTCCCTCTGCAGAGATCGTCACGGCCTGCGTTGCGCATCAGCCGTTATCAATAATATATGAGTTTCGCACTCCATTTAAAATTACTAATCAGAGCATTAACTGTCTGATCAGTGATATACCGAGGGAAGTTATAAATGGTGATGATAGATTTGATACGGTTTTATGAAGTATCGGAATGTTTTCATCTGGAGCCATTCAGAGTATCTACATCCCTTGTTTCCATGAGTGCACCAGGAATTACAAAGTTAGTTTCCCACATCAAGTGGAGTGAGTCACTTAAAAGAAGAATCAAAAGTGAATGACGATTGCTATAAGTCTCCAACAGAAATGTGGTAATAAAACTGGAAGAACACGAACTCCCGCTTCGGTTACGGAGGGCATAAATAAGATCACAAGGATGCCTAAATCTGAGGGTGCCAACTTAATGTGATCACGGGATCTACTACTGATTAAAGAAATCACAAGCACACGTCTTAGTCTTAATGAAAGCGTCAAGGAAAATGTAGTTTCTTCTGCCTACCTGTATTAGAATTGAGACTAAATGTTATCGAAATTTCTTGCAAACAAACATGTTTCAACCGATCAACGTCAATCCTAGTGTGGTCATAGGCCTGAATAATGGTTACTGTAGCTCGAACAAGTTCCCACGCAAGATGTGCGGGACCATCATTCAATGAAACCACCTGAGAACATTCGCCAGACTTATAATGAGTATGGTAATATCATAACAAATGCAAAGCGAAAAATTCGGCAAAAAGTTAGCATTTTGAAAATTAGGAAGGATTGGAGTCACCGGAGGAGGGATGCAGCTCTTCATTGCCGTACGGATTCATAATGTAATTTTTCATGCAATTAAAGTGCTGTCTGCAAAAGCAGAATAAAAACATACAGTTTGGACCATGTGCTGAAGTATGAAATTGAAGAGGTAAGTTAAGGCGTTGAATTAATTGGATGTAAAGTATAAATGGCTTTTCCCTCCTTTCTAGTTGGTTATTTGAGAAAATAGTAAATTATGAGATTTTTAAACTTAACCCTACAATTGCAAAAGATATTCTGAATGCTATTTTCCAAGTCCTGGCTATGCGCAGCGTAATAAAAAAACTCATTCTACGGTGAAAAAACTTTGCCTTTGTTTAGGCAAATTAATATTGAAACTAAGATTGGATTATTGCATTATCCCCATAGTAAAGTATGTTATCTACAACAGCTAACCAACCCATTCAACCCAAAAGATGTGTATATGTATTAACCAACTGAGAATGGACACTTAATAACATACTTTTCCAAATGAAGATGTGCCAATAGTGTCTTTAAAGGCATGATCTATAGCTCTCTTTCATAATCGTTAAACAGATTCTCGAAAAATTTGGAACTTGAAAAAGTTGGCGCAGAACCTTTTGAATAATTGTTAAGCATTGTTGTATATCCTTTAAAATATGCAAGTCCATATAACAGAGCATGTTATTCGTACAATTAAAATAAAACATTTTATATAATTTATTATTCATAAGTAAAACAAAACATATTAGTTATTTTTTATATATTTAAACCAAAAAACAAAAAAAAGCATGGTACCAATAATTATGTTAATATACTGTCAGCAACTACATATATATTATTGGTTGTTGATGTTGTGTAGTGTGAAATTATTATACTTGTGGGTTGATATACCGTTTTGATGATGAACAACTTGAGTTCTACAAAATGGCATGATTTACCATATCAGTTTATATTAAACTAATTTTGGTTTCTACTAAATTGAGAATTCATATTTGTTATAACATGATATGATCATAATAGTTGGAATTTAGATTTATTGTAGTTAGTGATGAATTAAAAAGTAATTAGGTACACCACGGTATAGTAGATAAACATATCCACTTCTTGTGTTTAATTTTTATCAAACAACTTTTGGATCTTCTTATAGCCTTCTGTTTTACATAATATTTTATACTTTTAACTGTTTTATTGGCTACTTACCTAGGATATTCTCTACAGGTAATGCCTCTTTACTCTTCCGTTCTATAAAATTGAGGTTACAAAATTGGTCAATAATTTTATTAATTTCAATAGCAATCTCATCTATTTTTTCTTACTATGCAAAGTAGATTTCACTCATACACAACTTCGAATAAAATTGTCAATTAACTTCCCTGACCAAGAACGAAATCGTCCATGTTGTTTTAAATTTTTGGTGTAATAATGGTTTTGTTGGGTCTGGTATCACGTGCTGACTCGGAACCCGAGGAGTTTCCGCAGGAAAGATTCATTTTGGCAGAAAAAATATTCTTGGCAGGAATTTTTGAGTTCGTTTTGGAGAAAAAACATTCATCCCTTCCCCCAATAAAAGGACAAGCCTTGCACAGAAAAAAGGAGAGGAAAAAGCAGAGGAGAAGACCATTTTCTTGACTCTCCAGCTCTGGACCTTCATTTTTCAGCAGAGTTTGGAACTCTCTCTCTCTCTCTCTTCCTCCCTCCGTCTTCGTGAAAAGCAAAGAATGAAACTTAGCAGAAGGGAGAACCTGCTCCATTCAGTCGTCGGTGAGCCAAGCAAATCATGGAGCATGGGCTTCTCCACTCTCATTTCTGGCAAAACAAGGCACAGGGCTTCCCTAAATCGGCAAGCAAAGTCTGGAAACGACGGCTGGTGTCCTGGCTTTGTTCTTGCCAATCAGAGCCTGAAAGCTTCAAATGCAGTGCCCTGACCTCCCTGCCCTAATTCTAAGCTCGCCGGTGAAATAAAACAGCGCCAAATCCCATTAACGGCGCCTGGCCCTCTTTTCCTGTCTCTGTCAACATAGGACGACAGTGCCCAGAATCCCTTACCAAACAGGGCAAATGGTCCCCAGCAACTGCCATTTCGCTCCACCACCCTATCCACGGTGAGACAGAGACTCAAGGTCCCTGAATCGAAGCTCAGGGCTCCTGACCAAGAGAAATTGCCCAACTCTTTGCCAGTGCCTCTCGGGTTCTCAGAAGCTCTTGGCTATATATTGCGTCCAAACCACACCATTAATGAAGCCTAACATAGCCCCTGTTAGTGACGCTCAAAGCTTTCAATAGAACATGGAGACCACCGTCCAGTGGCATCAACCCCCTCTACCCTCGTTTCCTACGAGACGAGGCCCAAGGCTCCCCACGTCGTCGCCCAGGTGCTCTCACCGAACTGTGACGGCCCGTACTTAATTACACACATAAAGTCACTGTCAAGACTTAAAAAAATAAATAATAAATGTGGATATAAAAATTTTTCCTTTTTTTTACACAGGATTGACTGAGGTTGAACTGCATGAGCTGGCCTTTCGATTTTAATTTCACACCAGGCTGACTAATCATTAAGGTTAGTCGGGCTTGAACGTCTGAGATGCTTACTAAACCTTTCAATAACATTAACCATAAAGAAATCACGAAAATATACTAACAATATCCATAAAGTCATAAATAGCGGAATCATTTTATAATTTTCTCAAAACATCAAAAGGAAATAAAATTAAGTTCTTCATTGATCAGCTCCGGTCATCTACTCCGTCTAGCTACTTCATAAGGTCTTACTCAACTCCATCATCCATAAGCCTTTCATCATCTGAAAAGTATAAGAATGAGTTACAAAACCCAACAAAATACTCACATGCAGAAAACATAAGTATATACATAAAGTAAATCAAAACATAATTTAGCATACGAAAACCATATCATTTCTTCTTTAGTTCAGAAATTTTCTTATTCTTTTTCTTCTTATTTTGTCTTCGGAAAGCTCATAAAACATTGGAAATTCTTATCATCCTTACGGATCGGACGGGAGCGGACAACATCGAGGACGGGTTGTGTGTAACCCCACAACCTAAAGCCGTATCCCCTCATTATGCTCTCCGGGGCGGGAGGTAATGCCTTTAACCCGGCATACGGGGCCGTAGTCCATAGTTCTTATGCTACCAGAAAGTCCCCGCCCGTGGCCCAGGAGGCAATCCTCGAGTGTCACTTCAATATCCTTCATCCATCTTTAACAGCAAGTTTAATGGAGATTCAGTTCATAGTTCTTATCCTTTAATGGCCATCCATCATAGTTTGAAAGTTAAAAGTCGTAGAGTTTCACTTACTGTCCGGATTACATGCATTTTCATATAGCATTGTTCTTTACTTCATCAGTTAAAGTCCGTATAATCTTAAAGTCGAAGTTCTTTAGAAAGACGGAGTTCTTTTTCTCAAAATGCCGGAGTTCTTTTTAAAACCGGAGTTCTTTTACATAAAAATCGGAGTTCTTTATAAAGCCGAAGTTCTTTTACATAAAAAGCCGGAGTTCTAAAAGCTGAAATTCTTTTCTGAAATCCGAAGTTCTTAAAAGTCGGAGTTTCTTTAAATCTGGAGTTCTAAAAACCGGAGTGATTTTTTTTTAAAATTCGGAGCTCTAAAATCGGAGTGATTTTTCTTTAAAGGATGGAGTACTCTTTCTTAAAAGGACGGAGCTCTTTTTCGTAAAAGGACGGAGTGCTTTTTCTTCAAAAGGACGGAGCTTTTTTTCGTAAAAGGATGGAGTGCTTTTCTCAAAAGGCGGAGTTCTTCTTCAAAAGTGGAGTACTTTTCTCAAAAAGCGAAGTTCTTATTCAAAGGCGGAGTACTTTTCTCAAAAGGGCGGAGTACTTTTCTAAAAAGGGCGGAACTCTTTTTTAAAGGCGGAGTACTTTTTCTTCAAAAACACACAATTATCAAAGTTCATATAAATTGACAGATAATCATATAAAATCGAACATCATGAAGTCTTTTCCTTAAACATACACTTATCGACAAATAATCGTACTTTAAGTATCAGATATGAAAAGAACAGAATAAACATCATATAAATTCATATAATATCAAATATACTAGCATAGAAATCATGCATAATCATGAACTTGAAAATAGGGATGAGTATCTTGACTGGATTTCTTCTACTTCGCCTTTTACTTCGCCTTGAACTTTTGATCTTTCTTTTCTAGAAACTCTATTGCATGCCTCATTCACATGCCCTCTAGTTCTTATTTATAGGCCTTGGGTCTGACGACCGTCGTTTGGTTTGGTCTCATTAAGAAAAATATTTCGGAGTATATTATTTATGGCTTTACATTCCAAGAGTTTCTCATTAATTTCTAAGTTATTTATCAACTTACTTTTTCAAAGAGTTTCCTCATTAAATTTTCTGATTAACATTCCAAGAGTTTCTCATTAATTTCTAAGTTATTTATGGCCTTATTTTTTCGAAGAGTTTCCTCATTAAATTTTCTGATTAATTGACCTTCGCCGGATTTATGTTCTCATTTAAATACATTCCGGTCAACTAACTGGCGTTGACCGGATTTCTCTCCTCTTTCCCGTCCTTTCATTTATTTACGTTTTCTGATCAACATTTTATGTTAACCGGATCACGCTTTCCGGTCAACATTTTACATTGACCGGATTACGCCTTCCGGTCAATATTTTACATTGACTAGATTACGCCTTCCGATCAACATTTTACGTTGATCGGATTACTCTTACACGACTTCTGGTCAACACTTGTTGATTGGATCATCAATTTCGACTTTCTTCCCATAATTCCACTTCGGTCTTACCAACCACAAAGCTACTCCTGCCTCCAATACACAAAGCCACTCCGGTCTTCAAGTCACTTCGGCCTTACATTCATATAATGTCATCCGGCCTTCAATGGAACAAAACCGGATTTCAGAACATGTTCAAGGCCGGTTTCGATTTTTTTTCTTAAAGTGGCTGGAGTTTATTCTCAAGAATGAAGCCGGACTTGTTTTGCATCAAAGGAAATCCGGACTAGATTTTCATCAAATAAGGCCCGAACTTGATTTCCTCTTAAGGCCGATTTACTTTTCTTATTACATTTTTCGGTCAACTAGCGTTGACCGAATTATAAGGATTTGATCATTTCCTATGTTCAAAAATCTGGGTCGTTACACGAACGGATTGTGGAGCTCCTTCAATGGCGACCAGAGCGCTAGGCGGAGCTCCTCTCAAATGCGGCGCGAAGCCTCTCAGCTGATCAAGGCATAAAGCTGTACTCCTCAATGGACGCCCATCCGCATGAAGGAGAAGGTCCTCAGTCGGTAGAGCACAAAACACTCACCCTGGTGTTTGTCCGCACGAAGTACGAAGCTCTCCCAAAATAATATCCTGCGGCTCTTAACTTCACGACAGTCCTATTCAGCTTGCTCGGGCCAAATGGGCAATTCCGTACTTAACAGCCCACCAGCACAACTCGGGCGGATAGGGCACGACATCTCCATGCTCGTCTTAGCGCGTCCGCTAAGTCTCCAAATATCAGCGAGGCTCAAGGGCACGCCGTCTGACCCAGAAGAAGGGAGATCTCTAAGTCACCCTCCGCGGGCGTACTCCCAAGCAGGGACATCTCTAAGCTGCCCTCCGCGGGCGCACCCCCAAGAGGGATTTTACCTAAGCCGTCCTCCTCAAGCGCACGGGTAAGCCGCCCTTCGCAGGCGCACAGGTAAGCCGCCCTCTGCCGGGCGCATCCATGGAGCTCACGCCTCCAATCACATCCCTCTCACACTCCCCTCATTCTTACATTTTATGCATGCATCCCTCCGTTTAATGCGAAGGTTTCTGACTTGAGCGTTGGAGTGTCGGCGGGGGACAGCCCCCCGTCGGCCTCTAACCTTTTGTTTGTTAATTGTATTGTACAGGTCCCAAGTTAATAGAGATATAGATCGGACCCTCCTCCGAACACTTCAGAGCGACAAGGAATTCGGAGGCTCCCTAATCCGTACAATAACCGCAGACTTGGGACACAACAGGTTTTATTAGAATTTCTTGTATTTTGGGTCCATGTAATGCTGATACAATGTTTAGGAATAGTAGTCAGGTAATAGAGATTAAAGATTACGAAAGCATGCAAAGAAAATAATATGACAATTTAAAATTTGTGATAACTACAGTCAATATTTTTAATTGATGCATAAAAAATAATTATAACCTCATTCATTGGTTATAGATAAAAAAATTATGACATGAATGTGATTTCCATGTGAGATACCATGTCAACCCGGTATTTCAATTAATTGCTTTATAAAATATCTTAAAAATGGCTGGGATATAAATCTTTACAATTTGAATTATAAAAGGACAATGATTTATGATAATATTTGGAATCTCTTGCTTAAATGTAAAATCGGCCATCAATTCTTTATGTCTCTTCTTATCAAGTACTCAATTGAAATGATAAAAGAAATCTCTTATATTTAAATTACATTTTAAATGGGATTTCATGTTACTGTTTAAGTTCTTCCGATAGTTGAGTATTCTGTATATTTAAAGTAGAGATATTTCTCATATATCACAATACCTACTTGTGACTTATATCTTGTATACCTTCTAGCCATAAGTGTGCATGAGAAGTTTTATTCATTGGAAACTATTATTGCTAATGTAACTTCAATGTTTACATCATTATTAAATCTATATATACATCTAGTAAATTTATGAAATAATTCAAAACAAGAAGCTAAATGTTTGGTAATATTTTGTAAAATGTGTCATATGCATAAGTCAAGAAAATTACGATGCATTACCAAAATAATTAATGTAGCCATTACGACATCTTATTTAGTAAAAATAGTAATAGGTTCCCAGCCTACATGATATCTTAAAAATATTTCATACAACTATATAAAATGATTATACTGAGTCATTAAATAGAAATGCAACTTAAAATATGACCATCTACCTGTGGTGAGTAAATTTGATGAAAATATCAAATGACATCAAACATTTATTATTTTGTACGGTATGTTGAACATGGCCATATCTCCAAATGTTACATAATTAGCAAGCATATCTACATCAGCTCAAAAGATATTATTTATCAACTTATTTGTATCAAGCAATATAACATTAAATATTTGTTTGTTTTTCTATTTTTAGTTATAAAAGTATATTAGTATGACCTCTACCTCATCACACTATATGCTTTACTGCCTCATAGTTTGAAAGTAGGATTTTCAATCTTTTTCATATATTCAACGTTTTTTCTACCACTGATCTCCATAACCAGTAATTCATGTGCGTCACAAGATTTCAAATCAATATATTAGGTTATCTCAATAGTATGATCTTACATATTTAAAATCACCTTTTAGGATCTTAGCATATGCCATGTTTTGGGATGCTCTAGTTTGTGATTATGTTCCCACACAAAATATTTTATAATAATAGTTATACTCTCTCTTATCAACACGTATTCTTAGTGAGACAATCACATCTAAAATTTCACTGTAGTTATTTTGCCTTCCCTCTTTTATCAATTTCATGTTGCCCTTTACTAGGACAAGAAAATATTCAAAATATTTTTTTGTAGTCTTTCTTAAATTTTTTTACAAACTTTTCTCACAAAAAAAATTTATTTTTTGACCAGTTTATTTTTAAAATTCTAAATTTCATTCATATTTTAAAATGTCACGTTAACTGAAAGGATGCAATCATTTATTGGATATAGATGAGTAATTTACATTTATAATCAATCAGTTTCCACATCAAAATATATAAGAACACCTGCATCATATGCACTGAAAAATATTGTGTCAGTATCATAACTTGCACATAATATCATAAATAATATACTAACAACTGCCAACATTTTACATTTTATAAAGAAGAAGGTTTACTAATTGAATAATA
>JAODPA010124115.1:0-17680 GCA_025585075.1 Nepenthes mirabilis
TATGATAAAAATATTTTCTACCTTAATAAAATTCAAAAAAGATATACCACAATTCAAGCCATAGCTCCAAAACTCAAATGGTTTTATGATGAAGTTATACATAACACAAATATATCTTAAACTATATTGTTGAAAATTTGAAGACACATTTAACATTTTCTGCTAGTTTAGATGATTAAGCTTAATTGGCAGAGCTACTGATGGCCGCCGTCGACCACCACCACACTGCCACCCCATCTCCCCCAACCTGAACCCTCCCGACTCCATTCGTGCTCCGAGAGGTCTACCTATCGTCGAGTCCATGATGGACAAGATCAAACCGAAACTCAAAAACCTCAGCCTTAAATAAAAATATCACAATCAATGTAAGTCAAAATAGGGTTGGGATAAATTTTTCAGTTATATTTTCATTTCACTACTTTGAATTTGGGGATATAAATTAGAATCCGACTCTTTCTCTTCCCAGTTTAGGTGACAAAATGGACCTTTCGCTCGGTAATCACTAAAAAAATGGCGTTTCTCTTGAAATGCCTCTATTCATTGTAAAGCCTTGAGCTACCACCAAATTCCTCTTCCTCTTAAAATGAAAACCTGGAAAAAGCTCTTTCTCGACATCCGAATTCTCACCATCCCAGAAGTTGACTTCTTTACTGGCCTACTAAAATAGACTATGATTCTTATCTTTGAAGAGTGATAACCAATCTCCTTTTGAACTCAAAAGCGTTTAAGCAATATCTACACTAAACTGATTTAATAGAGGCTTAATAGAAGCCTGGTAAGGACTGCTACCCATGGCTGACCCTCCAGTCTTAATTGACTAAGTTATCAGCTATTCATTAGCTGAAGGCTATTCTCCACCCGCCAGCCTCCAGTCTCTCTCCATTTACATCATCGCCACTTGCCAGCAGCAGGAGGGAAGCTGTATTGTCTTCACAACATCGCCGGTAACGAGCCAACCTGACAGAAAGCTGTCACAGAAACATGTCCCCGGCAATCTTCACTGTAGCCACTGCCAGATCATTGCCGGTGTATATAATTCCGGGGTGCATTTGCATCTAGGGAAGAATGGACGGAGAAGCATTGATGTGGATATTGATTGGAAGCTATAGATATCGATATAAATTGGCGATATTTCATTCTGTAACGGGGATTAATGGGACTATTTAAGCTCAATTGATAAATTCAGCTTAAAATAAAAGATCAATAGCAAAATTGAGCCAAAAATAGCTTAGAATAAAATTGATTAAGCAACAACTGTTGCTGCAAACAAACAAAATACAACAGTCGCAGCAACAAAAATACAGCAACACCCCTGGCATCTCAATAAGAATATCACAACAATTGAAGCAAACGTATCAATTATGTGAAAACACAAGTTGTACAGAATTTTAAATAGAGAAAAAGGTGATACCGTTCCTTCAGGAATCTGACACCATTGATGCCAAGTCCAATTCTTCGTCTGAATCTATCACTTCCTTGTAATCATAATAAGGATTCACCTGCACACAAATCATCTTATCGGCTATTTTCCCGTAAAGATGAGACATAGTCCATGTCCATTTGATGCCATATACTTGGTAGTATAAATGTAAATATATGTCAATATTTGTTGGTATCAGGTCCCCTAATACCACGACAATACCATCATATATTGCCATATCTACGATATCTACCGGCTTGTGAGTTTAAAAATTTTTTTCTTCCGATACATATTATACAATATATTTGACACCGATATGACTACGACAAATACCGTACAGATATTTTCATCCATACTTAGCAGCATGATGCATATCTCAGTATTGGCCATATAGGACAATTTGTTTTCAAGCATAAAAATAAATTTAAGAAAATATCGGCTAATATATCAGTTATATTAAATGTATTTGCAAAAAATATCATCGATATAGCAATAAATCGCAAATTTATCATGGTATCGAGAAATATCAGTATTGGGATTCCCAATACTGATATATATACCTGCCCGTATATCATTCCATGCCTGGTTTCAGTACCTTTGGTCTTGGAGAGATTGCTTCAAAACTATGAAACACTGGAGTTTCAAAGTGAGGAGGTTCCAGCACAATATATGCTCCTTTGTTGTTGTATCTCTCTTCTGTTGCCTGCATGTATATACCAAATGAAATGATTGTCCTCTCCTGTTCTCACTTTTGTTTTTTTCTTTACTCTTACTTTTAATGGTGAGAATTTAATCCTAACAATTTGGATGGCTGAAACTGTGACAAGATTAAAATATATCGACACACGTTATAATCCTATCCATATAAGTTGACAAGATAAAATCATCAAAATGCAGACTATGGGAAGACTCTAACAGCTCACTACCCACCCATCAAAGCTAAGTAACTATATTGAAACAAAGCATAAACCCGCTTTACCTTTTTTCTAGATCTACTTTCTTTCTCTCCTCAGACCACAACTAATGTTTCTTCATATATGCTTCAATAGGCAAGAAGGCAAAAGGAATCCACATAATGGGTCATTAGGCAAAATGAACAAGAACGTTGACGGTACATCTATGGGAGTAGGTGTCTGGGATCCAACATTTCCCAGAAAGAGAAAGGATGTGTCTTATAGTAAAGTTCAAATATTTTCACAATATCAAACTTTTCCTAAGGAAGCCTAGGAGGAATAAAACCATGCAGGTGCAGGTTTATACCTGTAGCCCAAAGCAGACAATACGTTATCATGTGGACTTGGATCACTACAATATCAATGCCTAATATTTTACCAAGCTTAATGTCAACAGGAATTAGATTTCCACACCATATTTGAACACTAAGAAGATGTCTAAGATTACAGCTATAAAGAAGCATTGCCAATGTCAAAGCTTCTAAATTTTTCAGCTGCTGATAATGCCAGAGGTGGGCAAGAAAAACACAGAATATCAACAAAAAAAGGAGATACAAGGAGCAAGAAGAACCTGAAACTGTGGGTAATCAGGTGCACTGAACAAAGTGATCAGCTTTCCAGACTCTACAACATGATCAATTGTGTATCCTTCATTCATTCCCCCAAGACCAGGTCGCTTTTCCCTTGCATCAGGACCTTCATGCGATCTAATAATCAACTGTGATTAAACGTCGATCAAGCAAATTCCTAGTATTAGCATTACAGTCAATAACACATGGATGTATGCATGCAATGCAAATTAAACAAAACTGTCAAAGAGTGATTTAAGACCTCCAAGCATTGAGTGAAAGACAAGGTGACAGAAAGACAGCAATAAAAGTTACAGCACATATCAATGATCACTTGCTAAGGTGGTTAATGAACAAACATTAGCCCAGTTATACCGCCCTCCCCCCTCCTCTCTCTTAGGGATGTGACTCCTCTAAAAATTTCTTTTTTCTCGCTCTCATCCTTCTCTCTTCTTCTCTTGATCCTTGTTTGGAGGAGACAAAGGTGTCGCTATACCTGTTGCCATCCATGACAGTTAACACCACCATAGCTGACGGCCACCTTTCTTGCCAACAGAGAGCATGAGCCAAGCTGGCAACTAGACCTAGACTTTGCCCCTGGAAGTCAAAAAATTATTGTTCCAAGCATACCAGTGACGCAATTGGCACGGCTCAAAATTCTGAAAATTACAGAAACATACTTGAAAATTTTACCATTCTTACAGATTAGCTTGTGAATTTTCTCTTTCTAAATATGGTGATTAACTTATGATCTTGGCCAAGGATTAGATCTCATATTCATCGGTACTCATCATGGTAATAGCAGCCTCCTTAATTGGTTTATGCTATTTCAATTACTTTCAGTAAATTGCTTCTCTCTTTGATACTTCTATCAGACTAAGGCATCCTAAAGCTGCTACTAAAATACGTTAATATTTTGGCAACCCATTTAATATCATGCAATTTGATCTGCTATAGCAATTATTTGTGATATATTTAGTGATTTAGGGGCTTTGTGTTTTAGGTTTTTTTGTAGGAAAAGTTGTGGTGCCATAGGTAATATTGAAAAGAAAAGAAAGAGAGAAAACAGAATAATAGAGGTGGTAGGTGACAGTCTGTGATGGTGGGTCTCATTGTTCTGGTTTCATTTACTCATCACAGATGTGGAGGTGGTAGGAAGTGAGAAGAGAAGGTAATGTTAAATGTGACCCGAATATGTTTTGTACGACCTGAAAAGTTAGCAGGGCAAAGTTTTATTGGTTTATGGCGTGAAGTTTCACTCGAGCAAAATTCTTTTACAAAATTCTACAAGATAACCGCTTATGCTGTAGGGTTAGGAAGATCTCCAGCAGCAAATCGCAAATCGACTGTGTGATGACAGCTCAAGCAGCCTCATAGGGGGCATAAATATAATGTCATGTCTTAGGGTTCATACATGAGGCATTTTTCAGAAACTTTTGGGAGCATTTTCGGCCTCTTTTCATATTCCTTTCCAAATCAGTGAAACCTCGCCTGTGATTTGTTCCCTTTGGAAATTTTCCACGTAAATCTAGTGTTTGGTTGTGAAACTGTTTGTCATTTTACTGTTGCTCACCCCAAGAAATCCTGAAAGTGGTAGTCTGCAGGATAGGTACAAAAACTTGTAACTTATTTATTTATTTATTTTTGGGTGTAAACTTTCACCTAATTTCTGTACTGCTGCATTTGTTGGTTCAGCTAAGGCTACAACTTGTCCCCTTCAAGCAGGTAACATATAAACAGGAACCATTACTTCCTGAAGTATCAGTCTATCAGATAATAAAAGGCATAAACTTGACTTAAGAGGTTCTTGAATCTCCTACTAAGCTACCTATGTTGTTCATTGGAAAAAATAACTTAACTTCACGATATTGTCTACTTTTCCAAACAGGTCAGTACAAACTCAAACTTATAGCTCCGTATCCTGTTCAAAAGCTATAGCATTTCTGTGAATGTCTCATGACTAGTGGACACCTGTGAACTACTGTCATAATATCCATTCCCCAACTGACTGAATTTAGAGGTGAGCAATTATTTTCTGGCACCACACATAAAACAACTGCAGATTTTACAGAAGAATATATTATTATAGGATGCAGAATTTCAGAAAGACAGCAAGAGAAAGAGAGAAAACAGAGGCTATACATCACCTTCAGATCGAAATTCTTTAAAAAGATTTCGGTACAATCAGGACCCCATAATAGTCCAATGCCCCTTTCCTCATTTAGAGAAAGTCCGGGATTCATTGAAGGATCAGACCATAGCACATCTCCTGGTATCAAGTTTGAACCCTCCCATGGGGGATCTAGAACTGATCTCCTTGCCTTAGATAGCTCGTCGAAAGAGCCAAGTGTCAACAAGCTTGGATCAGAACCAGCACTAATCCTACGGTTCTTCTTTTTCCCTTTTAGCCTCTTTGATGGGGTGGCAGCTACACTCCGGAAAAGTCCTCCATGAGCAGTATAAACATGCCTGGCTATGATAGATGCCAATGGGAGCCCTTCAAAGCATCCTAAACACTTTCTATATACATGTTTTCCATGATCGCCGAATTTGGTCATAACTTCCTTTTCAAAACCATATACGGAGGTGCAATATTTGGATTCATGATTTCCACGAAGGAGATAAACTCTGCATGGCAAAAATATCTGAAGACAAAATGAATCATCTAGAGAGCTTTCGGGATTGTTGTTCAAATTATTAAAACATAAACCTAAAAAGCATTAACCAAAACCATAAACATAAATGATTAACAGAGAATAAAAAAGCTGTTTCATTATGCCTGAAAAACTGAAAACTACTTTGTTATTTTCCACTAATAGCAAAAACAAATGAAAAGAAAAGGAGAAAAACTTCCATTGTCGAACCTTTTTATCCTCCTAACACAGTGCTTTCCAAATGCTGCACCGCCATTATAGGTCTCTTACCCTCCCCCCCTTCCTGCCCTTCAGCTCCTTGTCCCTCATGCCACCTTGTCCCTTTGTACCTCCCTCTTAACCCAATCCTCTGCAGTCTCTCTTTCTCCTCTCCCGAACCTCCATATTTGACCATTGATACCATGATTCCTCCTCCACCTACTCTTCATTCTGTGTGCTCCAAAGTCTACCACAAAAAGGGTATATATGGGTTTGATTTCTTACAAAGGTGAGATTGGGGGTGATTTCCGAACCTAGTTTGAACCAGCTGAATATGGCAAAAGCTTCTCAGTGACAGAGACAAGCCCAGGTCTATTGTGCCTCCACATATGCATGACCTGGGCCTATTTCCATTGGAGAGAAAAGACATCTTGCTTGAGTTGCTAGACTTACCAGATGAGAGAAAATTAAAGATCTAGGACATGGTTAGCATTTAATTATTCAATATTTATTTATTATTCATGTTTATGAGTTTTTTATTTTGTTTCCTAGTTAAATTAGGAGTTCTATTAGGACTAGTATTAGTGTCCCAACTACGCAGCTCATTTTCCAAGTCGCATGACCTATAAATACTCTTGTTATTTATGATTTTGTTAGTTTTGGATTCATAAAGTTTGAGAATTTGTGTGTTCTTGTTTTGGACCCTTCATTAGCTTTTACTGTTAAAGCTTGGCCTACGTGCCTCTCACTCTCTCTCAATCTCCATCTGTGTAATGGGTGCTTTATTTGTTTCATTAGATGTGGAGTGTCAAGGGTCATGATGGTAGCAAAGGGAAAAATAGATATGATAAAGATTGGGGTGAAGCCACACAAAATCCAATACTTAAGATTGATTACTCAACTATGAATATTCAACTTCTTTATTTGTTAAAACATTTTTGAATCTTTCATCTCATATGAATTTCAAAGTGAGGTGACAAAGGTTGCAAAGAGGGGAGGGACAAGCAGAGGGAGAATGAGAAGAGTACGCAAGTAGAGACAGAGAAAGAAAGGTTAAACTACAGATGTCATTTATGAATTCTCCTTCAGTCTATTAGAAATAGACAATGGCTCTGCCTTTTGAGAAATGTGTTTTACACACCTAAAAAACACTTTTTTTTTCTTTTTTCTTCTTCTTTTTTTTTTTGGCAGTTGCAAATGCAACGTGGAAGTTGTTTATAAATTGGCAGTGCAACCAAACAATTTCTGGTACTGTTCTTTTTTTTCTGAATTTTCCAGCAACATCAGAAGACCATCAGTGAAAAGATACCGAGCAGGCCCCAAGTTATAGTAATGCAAACAGCAAGTAGAGCAGCAAAAGAAAGGGGCAAAAGAAGATGGAAGCATGCATTAAAAAACCTTTGGTGGGAGAGATTAAAGAAAAAGGTAAAACCAACAAATCCTATTTGGCATCATTTGCACGTCACACAACAAAGGTATGGAATCCCATCACAAACAGATTACTCATAGAATTTTAACAAAACACATTCAACTAACAGCTTGCAAATTTAGCCAATTGTGCAAGGGAAACTTTATGAAGAAAGCCAGACAAGGTTTAACCACCCATTTGTGACTAGAACATTGAGGACAGTACAATTATGTCACAATACGACCAGATTCAGTAGTTGGCCCTGTTGTTATTCCCCTCTACTCTATTGACACGCAAACCATGGGTGAAGCTTTACATTTACAAGAGTCCTAGAAGTTGGCACCAATCCCAATAAGATGTCAATCTTATAAGGTAGATATTTGTAAATTTTTAAATTATTTTCTCTCTCTCTTTTTTTGCAATTTAAGATTAAGGCTAAATATTTGACTCTCCCTAGAGAGAACAAGACTGGGAGCATCATCCACTAGGCCAGATTCTTTAGATTCTTCCCTTTTTAACAAATGCAACTAACTTTTGTTTCTAACTCACTTCAACGAGTCCTTCTCTCTTCTTTCAGATAGCACAAAGTTTATGGTTATCAGCTATCATAGGGGCACTGCCCATGTATAAGTATCAAAAGATTACCACACAGAAAGTATCAAAAAATTCCAGAAATTGTAGGCAAGGAGACGAAGTTTTGGATTTGGGTACATTACTGGTTTGCATCTCGAGAAAATGAAGATAAAGAGATGAAAGTTTTTGAAGATACTAAAGTGGAAAGGCTTAAAATTTTAACAAGAAGCAGCATAACTGAGGCATCTAAAATTTAAGGCAAGATACAGAACATAAGAGACTAATGGAATGTGAAAATCTGAGGGCTAGTATGTCTTTGTCAGCTTTCAAGTTTCATTTTTACCTAGTTCTCATTTTATTTTGAATATCATTTTGGTGTACGGAGCTTATATTCATGATTGATCACCTTAGCTAGAAACAGCATGCAACTGGCAAGCTTCACTTGGCTTGTAGTTAATGGTAATATTAATACTTATTACATCCATGTACGGGCTGAAACAAAATTGCAAAGGACATAAGATGACATGCCAGCCACTGTTCCAACTTGACAGTCATTTTAAGAAATAATTTTCCTATCCTCCAATCGCCTTCCCATACCCTCTCGTTCTCACTATTGCATTACCATACTTATCAGATGAAAAAGCCAAAGCAATTGCTCACAAAAGTGCAGAGAAGCCCGATCAATTTTAGTTGAAAAAGCACTCTTTGTGCTAACAAGATACACTCAAGTTTCGACCCCGATAAATATAGCGGAAGCAGTATATAATAAATATCCAATACAAGTAAAGAATATTTAGTACTAGATGCCAATGATACTAGCAATCATGCGCAGTAAAAAAAAACGTAAGCAGTAATATAAAGACACGACTTTTTGGTGACGAAGGAAAAGCTCGATACTCACGGTAATCGAGAAAAACCCTCCGGAATTTAACGGCCAAGGAAGCAATGCACTATGAAAATCAGCTTACAAACCGGGTGATAACGAAGCGCTAACCTAACCGACTTACTCCCATCACGTGATCCCTACTAAGGAACTCCTTGGATTTGCCCGCGGCAACGGAACCGGACACCTTCCGATCTTCACGTCAATATTCCCTCTCGAACCACTTGAATTGCCGAACACGATCGGGTCTTCTTCTTTACAAACCAACGTCTCCAACGAAGGTAGAAGGATGTGCTTCAATGGTTAATGTAAGGTGATGAGAAAACTTATTTGAACATGAAGATCAATCTTGTAACTTTAGGTTTTCTCAAGAGAAGCAATATCAATGGAGCATAAGTAACTTTCTTCTCAAAAGAGGCACGACAATAAACTCTTCAGAGTCCTTTCTGACTTCTCAGGGTTCCCAAAATATAAGTCGGGTATTTATAGAGGACTCAAGGTTTGCGTTTAAAAACATGCCCGTTGCCACGCCGCTTGAGCGCGGGGTGGCGCCCAGCGAGCGAGGTCCATTCTGGAATTTGGGCTCGAGCGCGGGGGAGGCGCATAGCGAGCGGGGTCCATTCTGTTTTTTAGGGTCAAGCGGCTAGCGAGCGCACGGAAGGCGCGGAGGCTTTGGACAGGCTCAAGCGACTGGAGGGCGGAACGGACCGATACACTAGTACATAAGGTCACGAAAATTACCAATTAGAAACATGACTCTAACAATCTCCCCCTTTGACAATTCTGTGACAAAACCCAGAAAATAAATAACTACAATAGAATCACGGGTTTAGACACCACCAAGATAAAACCCGTGTACATTAAAAGCTACGCCTAGTGATACATAAGAGACACAAAAAAAATGTAAACAGCTACACTAGAACTGCTGCGGTGATGTGATGATAACTGCGTTGACTGTGTAACAGAATTTTCCTGATCAAGCAAGGTTAGTACCAACAAGACAAAATATAATAACGGAGAATAACAGCGTGCACTGTAAATAAGCATGAGATACAAGCAGTACTGAATTGTAAACAGTAATAACATATAACGAAAATAACAAGTCACCCCCTAACGAAAATAACAAGACTCCCCCTAACAGTAAGAATAACCGAAATAACATCTCTCCTAAGCTCCCCCTATCTGAAGGCACCAAAATATAGATATAAAGATCTCCCCTTTTTTGTCACGAAGAGCCAAAGAGGCGGGATCACTTAGAAGCAGAAGAATCGCCAGGGGGTGAACATAGGCCCATGGCAGTGTGCAAAAATTCAAACCGCCCACTGTTTAAGGGTTTAGTAAGGATATTGGCCAGTTGGTGTTCGGTAGGAGTATGGGTAAGTGAGATAACGCGAGTTTCCACAAGCTCACAAATGAAATGATGCCGAATGTCAATATGTTTGGTGCGGGAATGTTGGACAGGATTTTTGGAGATATTGATTGCACTAGTATTGTCACAGTAAATCTGCATAGTGTCCTGGACAATACCGTAGTCAAGAATCATTTGTTTCATCCATAAAAGTTGTGTGCAACAACTTCCCGCGGCGATGTATTCGGCCTCGGCCGTAGATAAAGAAATAGAGTTTTGCTTCTTAATCATCTAAGCCACCAGGTTGGATCCGACATAAAAACACCCACCGGAGGTACTCTTTCGATCCTTGATATTTTCGGCCCAATCGGCATCTGAGTATCTAGCCAAGGCGAAATTGGATTCGTTAGATAAGAAAATTCCAAGTTCAGATGTCCCGTTGATATAACGTATAATACGTTTAACAGCACTTAAATGCGATTCTTTTGGAACAGATTGATAACGGGCGCAAACACCGACACTAAACGCAATGTCGGGTCGACTAGCTGTCAAATACAAGAGACTACCGATCATGCTTCTATAAAGAGAGGGATCGACGCTCTTGCCTGCAGGATCACGATTCAGCTTGGAGGAGGTGCTCATGGGGGACCGAATATGTTTGGAGTTATCAAGATTGAAGCGTTTGACAAGGTCCTTGGCATATTTGGCTTGAGAAATAAAGGTAACATAAGGGAGTTGCCGAATTTGCAATCCAAGGAAGTACGTAAGTTCTCCGATCATACTCATTTCAAATTCGGAGGCCATACATCATGCAAAGGAATGAGCACAAGAGTCTACCGTAGTGCCAAAAACGATGTCATCAACATAAACTTGGGCAACCAACATACATTTATCAGTCATTTGGACAAATAACGTTTTATCAATACTCCCTCGAACAAAACCATGATCGCAAAGGTATGTACCATGCTCTGGGAGCTTGCTTAAGGCCGTAGAGCGCCTTCTTGAGTTTGTACACATGATCTGGACAAGCAGGATTCACAAAACCTTTCGGTTATTCAACATAGACTTCTTCCTGTATGAACCCATTAAGAAATGCACTTTTGACATCCATTTGGTATAATTTAAAACCCATGGTACATGCAACAGATAGAAGAATACAAATAGACTCGAAACGGGCCACAGGGGCAAAAGTCTCGTCATAGTCAATGCCTTCCACCTGAGTATATCCTTGAACAACAAGACGAGCTTTATTGCGGGTGATATTTCCGTTTTCATCGGTCTTATTTTTGAATATCCACTTGGTTCCAATGACATTTGTATGGGTAGGACGTGGAACCAAGGTCCAGACATCATTCCTCACAAATTGATTTAGTTCCTCATGCATGGCATTTGTCCAGCACTCATCGAACAAGGCCTCTTCTACCTTTTTTGATTCGATGTGAGAAACATAACAGGTATAGGCGAGTTGATTAAGAATGCGATGACGCAGCCTCATATCTTCATTAACATCGCCTAACATGAGGTCCTTTGGATGATTAAGCTTAACTCTGGTAAAAGGTTCCTTTGTAGAAATGGCGGTAGAAGTTACTTGCTCAATATCGGAAAAAGATACGTTGGATGAGGAGTCATCATAATTATCTTCTTTACTTGAACAATCAGTGCTTTCAGGATGGTCATGAGGAGTGTTATTCAAAATAACATTTATGGATTTCATAACCGTTTGAGTGCGCAAATTGAAGACTCGATAGACTCGACTAGTTAAGGAATATCTCAAAAATATTCCTTCATCACTTTTTGAGTCGAACTTCCCTAAGTTTTCCCTATCACGTAGAATAAAGTATTGACAACCGAAGATATGGAAATACTTAACATTTGGTTTTTTTCCTCTCCAAAGTTCATAGGGGGTTGTTTCTATCCCAGGTCTAAGGTAGACCCGGTTGATTATATGACAAGCCGTATTCACGGCTTCGCCCCAGAAGTGCATGGCAATATTTTTACATTGCATCATAGTTCTGGCCATTTCTTGAATAACCTGATTTTTACGTTCAACAATCCCATTTTGTTGAGGTGTGATGGGGGAAGAAAATTCATGATGAATTCCTTCATCATTACAAAATGTTTCAAAATTAGAATTCTCAAACTCCTTACCATGGCCATTGCGAATTCTGATGATAGAGGTTCCTTTTTTATTAGTGAGTTTTTTGCATAAGATTTTTACGTGATCAAACGTGTCAGATTTTTCTCGAATAAGATCTATCCACGAATACCTAGAATAATCATCCACAACAACTAAAATGTACTTTTTACAACCTAAACTTTCAGTTCTAGAAGGCCCCATAAAATCCATATGAATTAATTCAAGAGGCCGAGATGTGTGGATGTCACTATGAGATGAGTAACTTGTTCGAATTTGTTTTCCTAATTGACAAGGACCACACACATGATGTTTTACATTTAACAGTTTAGGGAGCCCTTCAACACAACTCTTCTTCGAAATTTTTGATAAGCTTTTAAAATTTAAATGGCCAAGGCGTTGACGCCAAAATTCTGTGGTGTCAATTTTAGCAGATTTGCATTCAAGAATATTGTTTGGCTCGATACCATAAAGATTTTCAGGAGTATGCTTGCCCTCTAAAACAATTGAGCCATTAGTGTCATATATGGAGCATTTATCTTGAAAGAATCGGACCTCGAAGTTGTCATCACAAAATTGACTGATACTCAGGAGGTTTGATTTCAACCCTGATACATACAAGACATCACAGGTCTTCGAGAGACCAGAAATACATATCAAGCCACGACCAAGTATAAGGGCTCTTGAGCTATCACCAAAAACAACCGTCCCATCAGGATGGTCTGACATTGAGGAGAATATGGCTTTATTTCCACACATGTGTCTTGAGTATCCACTATCCAAGTACCACAGAGATTGATTTTGAGCTTTTAAGGCTATGTGAGCAACTTGGCAATGATGAGTTTGGGAAAAGTATTTCAGCTCATTTTTCTTTACCCAAATTTTTCTCCCCGAATTTACTTTCTGATTTAATTGTGTAACTTGAATATTCAATTGCTGAATGTGATTAATAAGTTTATTCATGTTCAGCCCTTTTCTTTGGTTGTACAAAAGATTCACGGTGTGGCATCGAGGGCGAATGTGACCTACTTTTCCACACGCATGACAGGTAGGCACAAATTTAGATCTTGAAGACCTATTCACAGATCTTTGATTGTGAGGATTAGGCAAACAAGTTGAGCCAAATCTTTTCTCTAGACGTTGAGACACAGTCTTAATGACTTTGGGTGTGGTAATATTTTTGAGGGGACTCTGTGTGGCGGGAACGAATACCGTTTTAGGTTGAGGACCATATTGTGAGATTTTCTCAACATATCCCAGACCCTTTTTATTTCCAGTCATTTTCCCAATCCCCAATATATGATCAAGTTTTTGAGTTCCACTTAAGAATTTCTTCAGATCGTTCTTAGTATTCTCAAGCTCCACTTCTAGAGTCTTAATTTTTACGATCAAGGAGCTGTTTTTCACTTTCAGATCACGACGGGTAACAGTGGCACCCTTCAATTTTGTTGTCACTTCATCCTTTTCTCTTTCCAAGTCAATGAGTTTTTTATTTAAGCTTTTATTCATTTTCTTCACTTTCAAGCATTCCCTAAAGAGTTTATCATAAGCTTCTTGAAGCCCATCAAACTCGCAATCCGATTCTTCACGATAAGAGGTTGACTGTTCGGGATGAGCACTGGAGGCTTCGTCACCACTAATTATGGATGTCTTGAATGCCATATAATTTACTTTGTCATCTTCGGAGGATTGTTCATTATGATTTGCATCATCTTCATCATCCGTTAGAGACACATTTAAGGCTTTTCCTTTTTGACGTTTAAAATTAGGGCACTCAGTCCGGATATGACCAAAACCGTGGCATTCATGACATTGGATACCTTGAGATTTCATATTTTTAATGTCTTTAGTCTCCTTTGTATCCATTCTGAACAAATATTGAGGCAGCTCAGTGCCCTTGGAATGTTGTTTGCTATTTTTGTTTTTGAAAAATTTTTTAAAATTTTTAACGAACAGAGCAAAATCTTCATTACTACATGACTCGTCGTCCGAGAGACGATCTTTCTCATCCTTTACAGTTTTTAGGGAAATTGATTTGTTTCTTTTGGATTAGGGAAGAATATGCTCATAAGTTTGAAGCGACGCAACAAGTTCTTCTATTTTCAATTTATCTAAATCTTTGCTTTCTTCAATGGCCGTAACCTTTGGTCTAAATCATTCGGGCAAAGATCGTAGAACTTTTCGGACAATTCTATTTTCAGGAATGCGTTCTCCTAGATTGAATGTAAAGTTCACAATGTCGTTCAATTTTGCATAAAACTCATCAAATGTCTCGTCATCTTTCATTCATATTTCTTCAAGCTTAGTAGTGAGCATTTGTAGTTTTGAATGTTTGACAAGTTTCGTGCCTTCATGGGTAATCTCAAGAATATCCCATGCTTCTTTTGATTTTTCACACATTGAGATGCATTTAAATTCATCGGGAGATACAGCCATAAAAATAGCATGTAGCCCCTTACTGTTCCAATTACATGCATCAAGTTCCTCTTTGGTTCATAGAGATAAGACTTTTGGTTCGTTACCAATGGAACTAATGGGTGGATTCCACCCAACTTGGGTACTTGCCCAAACACGCTCATCCATTGATTTTAAAAATGCCCTCATACGTACTTTCTAGTACGCATAATTGCTCCCATCAAAATAGGGAAGAACGGACAGAGATTGACTAGTAGGCATCTAGAACGGGGTCGTGGATCGGCATAAGTCTCTGATACCAATTAAAAAAGCACTCTTTGTGCTAACGAGATACACTCAATTTTTGACCCCGATAAATATAGCGGAAGCAATATATAATAAATATCCAATACACGTAAAGAATATTTAGTACTAGATGCCAATGATACTAGCAATCATGCACAGTAAAAGAAAAAAGCGTAAACAGTAATATAAAGACACGATTTTTTGGTGACGAAGGAAAAATTCGATACCCATGGTAATCGAGAAAAACCCTCCAGACTTCAACGGCCAGGGAAGCAATGCACTATGAAAATCAACTTACAGATCGGGTAATAACGAAGCGCTAACCTAGCCAACTTACTCCCGTCACGTGATCCTTACCAAGGAACTCCTTGGATTTGCCCGCGGCAACGGAACCAGACACCTTCCGGTCTTCACATCAATCTTTCCTCTCGAATCACTTGAATTGCCGAACACGATCGGGTCTCCTTCTTCACGAACCAATGTCTCCAACGAAGATAAAAGGAAGTCTTCAATGGTTAATGTAAGGTGTTGAGAAAACTTGTTTGAACATTAAAATCAATCTTGTAACTTTAGGTTTTCTCAAGAGAAATAATATCAATGAAGCATAAGTAACTTTCTTCTCAAAAGAGGCACGACAATAAACTCTCCAGAGTCCTTTCTGACTTCTTAGGGTTCCTAAAATATAAACCGGGTATTTATAGAGGACTTAAGGTTTGCGTTTAAAAACATGCCCGTTGCCACGCCGCTCGAGCTTCGCTCGAGCGCGGGGTGGCGCCCAGCGAGCGGGATCCATTCTGGAATTTGGGCTCAAGCGCGGGGGAGGCGCACAGCGAGCGGGGTCCATTCTGTTTTTTAGGGTCGAGCGGCTAGCGAGGGCACGGAGGGCGCGGAGGCTTTGAAAGGGCTCGAGCGACTGGAGGGCGGAATGGACCGATACACTAGTACATAATGTCACGGAAATTGCCAATTAGAAACATGACTCTAACATTAGTAATGGATAATATTGAGATACATGGTTGGAAATTGTGCTAATGGCCTAACACCAACAGTTCAATTAACTAAACGTGCTTATAGAAATTTTCCAGCACAAATTCAGTGCTAGATTCTCCTGCTTGTATTACTAAACTGATTGTTCCCAAATTCTCCCAACCAATATCTCATGTCACTGCAGATGAAACACCAAGTCATACAAATCAGACCCATTAATCTAAATCATAAATTCAACAATTGCAGAAGACACTAGTAAGCTTAATTAGATTGAAAGACACAAATTTCTACTTGTCATCAAAATGAAAATGTTTAGAAAGGTAGTTACTGCAATTTAATGGAAGAAGAAGAGATTTTGTTTGGTGTACGATTTTTTTTTCACCACTTACCTACATGTAAAGCAATCTCACATTAGGCTTACAGAGAAAGCCTTTTGTGCTCGGAAGAGGATTGGCCACAATGGACTAGGCCATTCTTTAGGCTAGTATTCTGCAGCAACAAAACAAGAAAAAGGGGCTATTTTTTGAAGGTCACCGCAACCAGTTTGTGGGATGGGGAGAGTGAACAAAATTCTCATCTTCTCTGTTCTTAATGTGTGAGTCCGTGAGGGATAGTTGAGAGAGCGAGAAGAGTTTATTTACCATCTATACCTCGCTAACAACAACTAACATATAGAAAGATGAGTGAATATAGTCTTTTAATCACGTTGATTTGACGGTGAAGAAAATCGTGGATATCCTCTGAACCTAGAAAAATATGTGTTCTCTGAACCTAATTTCTTTGCCAATGTCTTTACATGCCAATTGCAATTGGGATCAGGTGGCTTGGATAAAAAGATCATGCGTCCCAATTGACTCTACGGTCGCAGATATTACTAATAAACAACAAGGTAATGCCACCGTATTGTTACCTTCCAAGCCAGTAGCAGAAGAAACGTCTCAAGGCCCCACGCTCCCCGATCAACATAATCTCCATTGAAGACGAAGAAACGATTCTCGGAAGGAAAACCGGCATCACGTAATAAAAAGAGCACGTCATGCAATTGGCCATGGACATCTCCGACAACTACAACAGTCGAATTTTCTCCGCAATCGTCAATCCTCACGCAATTCGGCTCCTTGTGGAGAATCTTCGAGGCGCATAGAATAAGGCTGTCCAAAACCGAGACCGGCAAAACAGAAGGCAAATCGGAAGGTGGCAGATTTCGAGAAGACCACTCGAAAGCTGCCATCAGGTTCAAGATCCAGTCTAGGGTTAGGGTGCCGTTGGGCGGCCATGAAATTGGAATTTGAGGCTCTGGATTTGGGTTTATCGGCTTTTGTGCTGGGGAAGACGAAGAATGGTAGTCTTCCTCTGGCTTATATTCTCCGTTTGAAGGTTTGGATGTGTCTAGCAATGGCGACTTTGCAGAAGATGTGGTTTTCGTGGTCGCCGATGAGGTCGCCGGAGATGCATCCGTGTCCGACAGCATGCTGGTTTTTGCAATAACTCGCCTTGAAATTAGGGAATTTTGAGACCTAATGCTGCTTTGATCCGGATAAGATTTTCTTGTGAGTCGCGGATGAACAATGAGATAATTAATATAATCAGTGTTAGAAATGGAGTATCCGAAAGATAGGAACTTTATATGTTGGGAGAGGGTAAGGGAAGTTTGATCCGGTAATTAGATGTATGAAGAGGCCAATTGGGAGGAGGCGTTTCTTCCATTGAATTCGGCGAGCATGGAAGACATGCGGTGGCGCGCAACCTAACAAAGCGGCGCTGAGGCGGAGGAAGACTGGAATAGGCGGTGAGATATTAGTTACTTTGACAAAGGCGATGGGGTTCGATTTGTTGGATTATGGGGCTGCATG
>JAODPA010124126.1:0-17681 GCA_025585075.1 Nepenthes mirabilis
TGTAATCCACCTGGCAGCACCCTATTGACTGTTTAATTCAGATAATACTAGCTTATATTATAATTAATAAGATTAATTTCAAGTCAAAAAAGTATCATCAATCGTCACAACAGTAGAAAGATGTGCCATGACCAGCTAGAAAACACAGGCATATGTCTAAACGATAAATCTTATTTTATTTCGTTGCAGGACACAATGAACATTGATAACTTTAATTATTTCATTTATTAATGTTTTATATTAGTAATAATCATCCTGTTATTTGCACTTTATGCAAAATTGATCCTCAAACACGCTGCAAACGGACGCAACAGCGGACATAAATAATTATCCATCTATCTTTTTTTTTTTTTTTTGGAAATTAATAATTATCCATCTATCACAGCCATGATAGATTAAATTATCAATAATCTACGTTTGTCAACTGGGTAATTAGTCCTTTTTTTTTTCAAAAAAACAAAAAAAGAAAAAAATTTGCATACTTTTTCATTAATTAACTTATCATGCGTTTGCAAGGTGTATTATTAGTTTATTTTGTTTGGGTTAATTTTCATAATCTAGATATTATGCTTCAAATTACTAGACATATAACTCCAAAGAATATATAAATATAAATTTATGAACATTAAAATCTTCTTAAATTGCACATTATAAGGACCTCATAGCCTGAATCATTTTTGTATAGTTAAGAGAAGAAATATATGAACTTTTGAAGGATCAAATTGTAACCATTCAAACACCATCTTGTGATGCCTTTTTTTTTATAATGTTTTATGATGACCTATCCTTAATTGAATAAACCTAACAGAGCCCACAGGATGTTACAAGATTGACTTTAATGCATAATAATAAAATAAAAGAGCCACTGTTTTTTGGGGTAACCTACAAGGTTTTATTCAGTGGGGTTAGGTATTCCATACAATTATTATATCATATTATATCCAACCGGTAGCACGGATCCTAAGTAGCACAAATTGGCTGTGAAGGTGACCTGAAGTAGCATCGATCGGAATTTCTTCACGACATGTAGAGTAAAAAAGAGTCAATTGATCAAATATGACTATCTCACATAAGTTTAAAATACATACCAGACAAACAATAGGTAATGAGAGGGAAGTGAAACGCCTAAATTTTAGTAAAATAAAGAGTTACAGGAGAAGCAACTTACTGTACAGATAACTGTACAAAAGCAGATCCTCATATGCCTGCTAAGACCACAATATGCAAAGGAGGAGTGCCTACTTGCAGAACAGCCTACAATGTTGTATTGTTAACCACATTGGTGAAGACCTTCAGCTGTCGTCAGAATTTCATGGGTCACCAAGAAAGGCTTGGCACCAAAACCTCAAACGAATTCAGTGAATTTCAATCCTCATCTAACTCGACAAGCTGTGCACGCCTCTCGGCTGCTTTTTTCCGAATAAAAAAGCCCCACCTCATTGCTGCTTTAATCTTAAGCCAACCAACAACAGCTTTTCCAGAGTGCCTACGATCCTCATCAAAACCACCAAAGTTTGGCGATGGTGAAGGCAAGAATGATTGGTACGAGTAGCCTTCCTCGGGAACATTGATGGAAGCATGGCCTCCCATGCTGAAAATTCGGAGCAGCTGCTGCATATCTTCACTCTCGAGCATTTCCTGACTCTTGACACGAATCTCCTCCTCCGAAAAGAAGTCCTCGACTCCCTTGTCACGGTTATGTGACCAGCCATCATAAAGATTAAGATTTGAGTGTTGAACTGATGGATTGGCCATCTGAAATCCTGATGAAGTTGACTGTATGTGATCCAACCCTAATCCTATCCTGTTATCATCCGTTCTAATCTGGGTTTGCTGTGAACTATTGATAGGATCATGCTGAGAAAATGAGCTGCTCTCTGGCCGGCTGTGTGACTTGGAATTCATAAGCTGGGACTGATTGGAGTATCTAGTTGCCACATTATTGCTATAACCTGTGGCTGTCCACAAAAAGTAGAGAAAGGTGAGTGTGTCATTTCACCTGCACAAAAAGGATAAATCAGACAAATGCCAACACCATTGCCTCCAGACTCAGTTTGACAAAAATAGTAGCAGCATATCCACATCATACATCTAAACGAGCCCTTGGAGTTTAGCCAAGGGCTCACATTATTACCCACCCTTTGATAAACTTACGTGACCCTTTGAGCCAATAAACACACTTTCAAAATTATGCATGGCTCTCTCGTGGTTCTGTGCCTCTCTCCCCTTTTTATTGCTCAAGCTGCAGCTCATCACCTATATAATCATCTTCTGCTTCAATCTGCCCACCACCGCACAGCCAGCCATCTGTAAGTGACACGGCACCCCCTTCTTTCTCATCTCCATTTGATGCATACTTCTTTGGATTAACCCCTATTGCACGACAACCCATAGCATCATCTACCACCACAACTCTTCCATCCTACAGCTCTGATTAAGTAACCCTCTAGTTTCCAGTAATCAGTTCATATAATATTGAATATCCTAA
This sequence comes from Nepenthes mirabilis, assembly GCA_025585075.1. Taxonomy (NCBI): domain Eukaryota; kingdom Viridiplantae; phylum Streptophyta; class Magnoliopsida; order Caryophyllales; family Nepenthaceae; genus Nepenthes; species Nepenthes mirabilis. The sequence goes on from JAODPA010124126.1 coordinate 2,489, forward strand.
GGGAGAAATTTTGCCAGAGAGACAGCAAATTTGAATGGATCTGAACTATTTAGCAACAACTCAGTGAAGCTGCTTTAATGTAGTCTGAATTTTTTTTTTTCCCCAATTTTGAAACTGATTCAAACTGATAGTGTAGATTTTATTGTTTGCCAAATTGTTTTTAGAAATTATTTTGTTTGACAAAGATTTACCCATTTACAGCATATGTGAAATTAAAAGCAAATGATCAAATAAATTCATAGCTTGGTGCTCTGATGATACTCAACTTATTGTGTCTTAATACATCTAATACATTTAAAATATGGTGACAAGGACAAGGCTTTGGAAATATACTGAACGGCATAGGACTGCTGCTTTTTGATCCATCGGTTACTGAGCTCAACACAGCAGAGCTGGTCAGGACACCAGCACTGATAAAGGAGACTCAGAAAAAGAGCACGAGAGTATGAGAATATAGTGCGTCGCGGAGCAAAGGTCAGACAGAAAGCCTGCTTCATCACACGAAGAGAAGTTCTCACATGAAAATTTTCTTTGTGGTCATTCGAAGAGTCTCATGAATGCATTAAACGGCAGGTTATAATCTAATCAGTTTGTTAAAATCCTAGGGCTCATTTGTTAGATTTGTGTGAGCTGAGTGCAATGGCTAGCCTACACGCAATAGTAAGATTGATTGAATGTGTCCTAGAGTCATGTGTTCAAAGAATGGAAAGATCCTTTTTTCAATGTGGGGGTATTCCACAGGGTTGTCCCCTTAGAGAATGACGAACAAAATGAAAACTAAAGGAGATGATCATTTCATAATAAATTGTCGTGTAGCATATTCATCAAGCTACAAATACTCCCATCTTCCATAAAATTCAAACAACGTTCCGTCAACAGCAAATCAACACCCTCCTGCTCCCAATTCTCCAAAATGAAAAGCAAAAAAGAAGGGAAAGCCACTTATATCACATGCCTTTAGCCTTCTATAGATCAATTTTGATGAAGAAAGTAAGCCAAAGGTAAGTGGTTCACGACATGAAGTCATGAACTCAAGGGTCATACCATGCATCAGTCATTTTATAAGATAATGTAAGGCTGTGTGGTCTGACCCTCTCTCTAGAACCTTGGATGCAGGAAGCCTCATCTACAGGAAGGTGGTTGTATTGTGGCATGGAAGTCATGGACTCATGATTGGGTTCAAAACATGAAAACAATCGTTCTGTACTATATGGGTAAGATTGTGTGCCTCTGATACACCATAGAACCCGTGATATAGGAAGCCTTGTATACTAGGGACCTGACTATGATACTAATGATTTCTTACCCATAATCTTATCCATATGAAAACTGAATAGTGGCACCTTATACATTACAGGAGTAACCCACAGTCTGCTTTGGTTTGGTCTTGACCCTCGAGTAAAATCAGATACTGTCAATCACTCAATCTTCATCCATTTCAAATGGCCCAGCAACCTATTTTTCTTTTCTAGCTCTTAATCAGCAAGGAAAGAGAAGTTTAAGAGATTAATTGTAATAACCTAGCTTAACCCTCCATAAAATATCTTCGGCAGAAAAGCTCCTTTTTGGTTCAAATTCAGTATGTTGGTTTCATATTTCATATCAACATATTTGAGTTTAACCCATATTCAAATACAGGAAAACTGAAATTAAACAATAAGGTTGATGCGATTAGATTTATTAGGTAACAACCAGTGTCACAGACTCCTTACCAGACTTCAAGCTATTTGTTTGTAGAAACTTTGTATGAAAAAGGTTATATTTTCACATGACCATAGATAAATGGTGCATGCGTGTGTCCAAGCTAAATCCAAAAAATTAACTCTGGCAGTACAACTTCGACCTTGCTCCTCCTTCCTTCACTTTTTGCTCAAAAGACATTGAAAGTAAATGCTAACAAGTAAACTAACAAGGACAAGCAGTGTTACCTGCGACTGATAAGCTGGAGTCCGAAAGAGGATGCTGAGAAGAAACTGACATAGGCAGATGGGGAAGAGCTAACTGATGATCTAATGGATTAGAAAAATCAGGCAGGCCCATTAGTTCATTCTGAGAAGAACTTGGTCGCTTCCCTTGTTTAGAGTTCAATAGTGACTTGCCATCATACTCTATAACCAGATGCCAGTTGTCATAGGCCTTCTTGACCAGGGTATCAACAATGTCCTGCATATAGCAAAATGTTAACAACCATAGTAATACAAGCATTTCATAGTTTCATACAACTGAACTCTATTTGCTAATTTCCAGTCATCAAGAAAGTTTTCAGTTAGTTAAACTACATTCTGAAATCAGAAAAAACATTATTCTCAAAATAGGACAGCATAAGATTGACAAAACATGTCCCACCACATCGTATCTTTCTTCAACTTCCTCTGAGTATGAAGGTAAACTAAAAAGTACAAAGTAAAATTAGATGACCAAGATTGCCATTAAGGAAAAACTAGTGATAAATTATAGCTGATCTATGCATAAAAGCGGACAAATGACAAACAGATTGAGGCACAACAATGGAGGAAATCTCTGATCTTAAAAGCACAATATGCATAAAAACTTAAACATAGAAAAGAATGCCACCAATAAAAGAAAATGAACACGGCAAACCTTCTGGTTGTCAGAGAGAGATTCAGCAGAGCAGTACTGTTCTTCAGCAATAAGGCCATTAAGCTCATATATATTGTTAAATACAACACCAACATTCTTTGTGTCATCAGGATAATAAACATACAGCTTCCCACTTAGAACACAAGTCCTTGCATGTTCCATGAGAGCATCCCACATCCTGTTTGACATACCACTTCCAAGTCTCTACAAGCAAAGATTGACAGAACAGGAAACCTTATGTCTACATATATATGTCAAGAAACATTCATAACTACTGTCCAAGTGGAAAAATCATGCACTAACATTTCGTAGTTCTTGAGAGTTCCTCACTGCAAGCCGAAGGAAATCCTCAACAGTGTAAATCCCTGCAGCATTCAGCCTTTTGTGGAATGACCCATCTTTTCCAATTTTCTCCAATCTCCAAACATCATCAGACAGGGCAGGAGGATAGTGTTTCTTGTACACTGAAAAATGAAAAACAGAAAAATGGAGAAGGAAAGGAACATTTATTAACAACATTCAACACTAAAAATAAAAAGAAACAACGTGAAATACTGAAAATTGAACCTACATTCCCCTCTATGATCCTTGACAGTAAATGCCTCTGTTTTTGCCTCACGAATCCGCACACCCTCAGAATATCCTGAGGCAACCTTCAGTCCAAGCCTGAATTTCCTGCTCCTTATCCAGCTTGAATTATCAGTAAATGTAAGTTCCACTAGTGTCCCTACTCCTTCCTTGAGTGTCACCTGCAAGTCCCCAGTCAAAAGTGGTCTTTTTCCTTCCCGCTCCTTAACCACATGGCTTTCAAATTCTTCCCATGTCCAGTCTTCATCATCTTCATTATTGAAATCTCCCTCAAGAACAACAACATCAAGCTTTACAGAGGATAGAGGCCCAGAAGTTACCACATGTCCTGTGTTGGCATCAATTAGTACAATATGGATAGCAGAACCCTGCTCTCCTTCAACCTTCCCTCCTGTAAAAAGGGGAAGTGACAACCTGGATCTAAATTGCAACTGGAGATTCCTTCCATCTGACCCTTCAATTCGTTTAGGTGAAGACCTGAATCTCGAAAGCAAGAATGAACCACCCAAAAAACATCAAGACAAGCTATATTGTGGAGTAGCATTGAAAAATAAAAAGCAAAGGATCATTACATTGTGAAAATACAATTAAAGCTCAAAAGTAGGCAGCTAAAGTCCCAATTTACTCTACTTATAAAGCAGGCAGCAGTGGACATATAACAATGCCTCAAGATTCAAAAACTCCGTGTACTGATACTCTACAAGGTTCAAGTAGATGCTGAATATCTGTATGTGCACCTACATTTTTTTGGCTCAAACAAGAGAAGCTTAAAACCCCAATTAATGAAAGCTGATACACAAATCAACATCAACAATGCCATAAACCCATGAAAAAGGAACAACTAGATCAATCTCTTTCTTCAATTCAACTTGACTTACAATAATATGCATTAAAAAGTTTATGTGCAACCTCTCCCCATCTTATGTAATCATTGAGTTTGTCCATTGGATTCATTTTCTGTCTTTGTAAGTTGACGATATTCTCATGTGTTGGACAGACAGAAATTAATTACAGCACTATTGGGATTTTACCACTTCAAATAAATTCTTATTTGTCCCATCATTCAGCCTCCCTCAAGTCCTCACCTTTTTCTCCTACATTTGGTGGTATCGAAGCGAAATCCTGGTTCCATTCATAACCCTGTATCACAGTTCATCACTAGGTCACTGGCTTGCCCACAAAGGTGAATACACAAGTCTTTTTCAGTGGAGTCAATACATAATGTGTACTACACATTTATTATGTCATAAAATTAAAAAATATATATATGGAGACAAAATGATTAAATAATTCGAGACTTCATATTCTTCTAAAAATAATGTACAATACCATTATTACTAATATTATCAAATACATCTTTCTCTATCTAATAGAATAGAGAAAATGTGGAATTGAGCTGGATGGATTGAAGGGAGGAGAAAAATAACTAGGATTTACCCTGACATTTTTTTTTAAAAAAAAAAAGAAAGAATAAATACCATTAGATTAAAGGAAAAAATGAATGGCAGTGATTGATTATAATCTTGTTAAATATCATATGTTGGGTGAGCTTTCCATCCAATGGTTCTTATTTCTATTAAAAAAAGACATTTTAAACAAAAAAGTACAAAAAAAAAAAAAAAATTAAACGTAATAAATTGAGCCACTAATTTTTTAAATTTGANTATATATATAGTGGGGCCATTTGACCCCACTGCATTATATATACATCCACCCCTGCTTGCCCGCCATCAACATTTTCAATTGACTGCAATCCGACCTCCTAATTTCTCAACCAACCCAATATGCCCCTGCCACTCTGCCTCTCTTTTCCTGAATCCTTTGTCCTACAACATATGAACCTCTTTGTTAGTGCGAGAAAGGACCCATGACTTTGACATTTGTACTGGGTTATGAATATTCAACTTAAGGCTTTTATTTTTTATTTTTTGGCATATTGGGTTCCACAATGATTTTCTTAAATTGATTTAGGAAGAGTTCAAGGGCAGACATTCATTGTGGGTGGATCTGTCCAATTCATAATTTATTTTTCTGTCAAGTGCCAAGTGGGTGGAGACTCGTTATTAACACAGGTCAAGGACAAGAGATAGGACAGCAATGGTTTGTGGGGTAAGGTGGTGAAGAAGGGATAGGAGCTTGCAGAAATGGGTGCTGGTGGACGGTGAAGTGGTGGTGATGCATGGATCTATCCAATAGTGGCATCTAAACAAGTATCACTGGTTAAAGCAACTTGCTAGATGTAGAAACAAGCAAAGGTTGCAAGCGACAGGCTTACAGCATACTGACATTTTTTTTACTTGAATTTGTTGAACGCTTTGCATGCCAAACGGAAGATGAAGAGGCCAGTGATAAAAAAAAGGAATAGAGGTCTTCGTTCTCAGTTCTCCAGAGGGAACCTACTAATTAGATGGTTAATCTAAAAGTTGGGATTGGAGAACATAAAATGGTAGTTCAGGACATCACTTGCAACCAACGTAGGGCAAGGAGGGAACTGATTCTTCAGTTATTTCTTAAGCTGTTTCCATGTCTCAATACGGGGTCTCCCAACATTGGCATCATCTGTCAACCATGTATACCACTGTAGTTTGGCATCACCAGTGAGATACATACAAGTCAACTTCACCTGATCCGGTTCCAGTACTAGAGCAATCTAGATGTGCTGCTCCAAAACCCACAGGAAATTCTTCAACTCCATGGCATTTCATATGCCATGCTTGTACCCCAAGCAGCATTCTATCCAATCACCATTTTTGTAGTATCACCACTTTGCTCTCTGTCTCGGTCAGCTTCTAAAGGGTTTCACGGGAAAATTCGTGGGTCTGCTCCAAGGTTGTCGACCCACTCCACCAGCAGTGGTGGTGGCATCTCTCTATCAAAGGCAGGACAGATGGCGTTCTCCAAGTGGGCAAGACGTTCACACACTTGCTCCATTGCAGCACTTACCATACGTGACAAATGAGGCTATTATAAAAGCCATCATAGGTACTGACCACTGTGTTATACGACCATGCACTCAATTGCACCTACCAGTCACAATTGTTTGGCAACCAATTAAACTTGGTTCAGCCAACTCAAATACCTGTGTTTGATTGTTTGTGAAACCAAGTCACCTAAACAAAGAACACTAGGCATAAGTGAAGACGTGAACAAATCCTGTCATTTTTATTAATGCACAACAATAAAAAGGAACTCAATATATGTGTGTGTGTGTGTGTGTGTGTCTTTGCGTGTTCCCTCTCCTCATTCTCAAAAATAGGGGAAAAACAGCACCAGTATATATTATATATAAATAGTCAACAAGTTACACCCACAGGCAGTTGTGGTTGTATCAGGCATATCGGATGTAGATATAGGTATCAGTATCAGTTAGGGCCGTATCGAGCATATTGGAGGCAAAAAAAAATTGTGAATTGAAACTCGATAGCAAATATCAGCTGATATATCGAAAAATACTGGGTGGACCAGTCAATAATAAAAATATTGGACAGTATATTGCCAATATGGCGAGACATTACAATTTTGTCATATTGAGAAATATTAGTATTTGGTCCACATACTGAAATATTTAAACTGACATTTTATTTCATGGTCCCAGCAACTTCCTTCGGGCAGTTACCACTGCTACACTTGAGCCAATCAAGTAACTGCAGAAGGCATCAGTCCCACCCATTTTATTACTATCCTCCCCCAATATTGATATTTCATTCCATTGGCACAAGGCTAAAGCCAGTGATTGGACAATTTCGGGGTTGTATGCTAAGGGGCCAACACCTATCCCCTACAAATTCAACTCATTTTTTGTAACGGGTAATAAAACAAATTCAATCACAAGCTTAATTTTTCAAATATAATTTTAATTTTTTTTTCAACAAACTTATTCTTCTACTATACAATCCTTTGCAATTTTCTTCCATTTGAGCTTTTTGACCAAAATAAACACTCTCCAACATCACTGAAGGTTATATTTTGACCCAAAATACTGAAATGTACTAAACTAACTTAAAATTCATTACTACCACTCCGAAAATTACAATAAACTACAATAAAAGTCAATTTGGCAATTTTCAGAACTTAGAAATTTTAAAAGAACATATACAAATTTGCTGCAAAAAGATTGACAATAAATTTGCAAATTTAACAAAATGTTAACACTTAATATGCCATTTTTCATGTTGAGTAATGCCAAATACCTTCCAGTAATCCTGGCAGGGCCTAACTTTGCCAAAGCACGCTCCACTTCTTCACTAACCTATTTCAGCAGTAGATAAGCCAATAAGAAAAAGAGAAGAGATGAAGGATAATAAAAACACCACAAAAGTTATATAAAAGTGAAATAAGCCAAAAAAAGAACCTCCACATGATGCTGATTGTCAGGGGTGAGACAGAATTTAGTAAAGAGCATAACACTGACATACTTTAAATGTTTTTTTCCCCATCTTGCTTGGAGGTAGAGGATGAGCAAATATCATGCAGAGTATGCAAGGGTTTTAATCTAACAGAAAGAGACACACATATGCATGCCCAGAAACTACTAGGTCACTGCCAGGCTCCATACTCTCAGACTTCTCTCATTTAGGAAGCAGAAAACACTCAGTGCAAAAAGTTAGTTTTATATCTAGGGATAGTTTAGAGATAGTTTGCCCTTGTTATTTTGAAAAGTGCTTTTGGAAAAAGCTAGAATTTGTAACTCTGATCAAAAGTATTTTTTGGTATTTTTAAGAAAAATGTCAACTAAAACATATTTTAAAAAACCCATAGCAACTAACAGAAAACCTCAACTAGCAAAGCTTTTTGGAAAGGATTCAATTTATATATATATATATATTTTTTCCTATAAGTTCTTTCAAACCCTTAATTGGTCTGATTAGTATGACTTTCAGAATTCGAGCTTATTTTGACAAACACATACTAATTAAATCAACAAAGCATAAAACCGACCTTCTGTCATAATCTTAGCAACATCTCAAAGCTAATATCAAAGTAACAACTACATCCCAACAGATTGCCTAGTCTTCTGAAATCCTTGCCAACACCATACCAATAGAAACAATAAACAACTACTTCTGAAACACATATCATGAATAACATACTATTATGTTCCACTGCCATCAGAAGTCTAGCAATTTTAAAACAAGGGGGAAACCACAAGACAGAATATGAGAACCAAAATTGCAAATCTAGCATTATGTACATAAACAATAACCACCTTTAGTAGTAAGTATACAGTTTTTTAAATCAGTAACACAGAGGTTTTACACTTCATGGAAGAAGGGACAACACCAAAGGATATACTATATAATAAAAAAGAAAGTCCATACAGAGAAGGATGCCAAAAAATAGAATAATCAAGAAACATGAACACTACATATCTTGAAAGATTAAAAATATAGACAAACAAGAAAAATGCTCAATCTCCCTTAATCATTGAAGTTCATAATGCACAGAAAAGTACACAAAAATCTCACAGAACACAGAAAAAACAACCAGTGTGTACAAGTCATTTATCTTACAACTCTACGAAGTATAGGCTCCATAGATGAGAACAGCTTCTGCAAACTGTCTACTTTGAGAGCTTCCACAATCACCCTGCAAAAAAAAATTAAAGGGATTGAAGAATTGAGGATGTATCTCATTAATGTTATAACACATTGAGGATGAATTAAAGCCTTTCATTTGTCACTTGGAACATTTAAAGGAATATTCCATTTAAAGCAGGACGCAAGCTAATTCTGTCACTTAACAAAATCTAGGAGTTGTATAATCTGCCAACACCAACAAGACATCATCACACATGGATACAGCTCCAAGAATTGAACGAGAAATAACAGAGGATGTATATATCCCTTATTCAGAAAAGCATTAGCATGCTATGGAACTGGTATCCTAAAATTTTGTTATTATGTATCAGCTTATGTGTTCGAGCACAATCAGGCAATTAGAGGACTCAAAAATCTACTGAACAAGCCTCTAACAAGAATCAAAATGAGATGACACCGAAATAAAATAGTGACAAAATTCTTTATAAAAAATAAATGATTGAGTTTATAAAAGTGCAGCCGCCATAGACAAGGCTCCCTACAGCATGGGATTTGGAAAGGTTAGATGTACATAGTCTTACTTTTGTATTGCAAATTTTGTGCCTAGAAAGGCCCATTAGCAATAAAAATTAAAAACCACAATGCCAAAAGTACATGGGAGGTTCAGAACTCAAATCGAGAGACAATGGAAAGCATATGAGAAAATTCTATAAATATGAAGCATCAAATATAGTAGTATAGCCACAAACTTCCATGTCATAGTTGATAGGATCTATATTATGGATGTCATTTACATATGAATGGCCACATGTTGAGTAAACTTAATGATAAAACCCATCTCCACAGTTTAGATTGTTGTGATAATAACATAAACTTTTAAGTGTTCCCTCTGTCCCATCAAGAGTCAAGATACATCCACTTTTAGAGCTCCAATAAAGTGAAGGACCATTACTGAATATTTTGTCTTTGAACAGAAACAAGTCCACCAAAAAACTAAGCTTTTAACCACGCATATGACTCTCTCCTAATCCCAATTCGAGAGTGAAAATCATATCAAGGCTACAATTTGGAAACTGCTGTTCGGAGGTTTTTACATGAGTTGCAACTACAACTGTACAAAGTTGGTGACTATTGTTTAGTAAACCAGTTTTACTGGCAGGGGGCAAAAACTATGCAACATTTTCCAAAAGCTAAGAGCTGACAGGAGGATACTCCCAAAGCTGGTGTTTGTCATAAGATACAAAATTTCTTAGGAAGAGGCCCAAGCTTTCCTCCTGAACACTCCCTTGCTCATAGAAAGGGTACAAAACATGTTTACCAAATGCCCCAATTTTTGGCACAGCCACATCATAGCTTTCGTGGGAGCTTTGCAAATAGGTGGGATGTTGAAATTTGTGCCATTGAAGATATTCATAAACAACATAAAATAAAAACTTATAAAAAGTTGGGATAAGACAATATATTGTACTATGGAAGAGAAATTGCATTCAAAGAGAAACAAAAGAGAACAAAGCCAACAAGTGACTAAAAAGCAAAGGAAAAAGTTCACACAAAAATATATGTCTAAGTGAACACATCACTTTTTTGCCTCTCCAAGATCTTTTTTAGGAAAAAAGAAAAAGAGATTCTTCAATTGAAATGAAAATAAATATTCATACATGGTGGATAATCAAATTTAAATTGAAATGAAGTATTTTTGATAATTCAATGCAAAATAGGAGGAATGAATGATAGAAGATCATTTCAAATCTTAAATTTTCTAATGGAAAGAGATAAAGAACTCACTCGAGAGAGAACTGTACTCATAGGAGTACAGGAATCCTATGTAAAAGAGTAAGTGCAACAGTTTTCTATTTACCAACTGGGGGTGTGCGTTTTGTGGAAGAAAAATGCCAAACACACTCCCCTGCTGCATTCCCAAAGGGACCCATATCCAAATTGTGCTGAAAAATCTTCAAACATAACCCAATATGTCAAATAGCCATGTCTACACATGTCAACTCAATAAAACCCCATGTAAAATTCTAGTTACCAGAAATTAGAAATGCCAACTCATTAGAGCAGGCTAACAAAACAATAGCAACCATTGTAACTACAATCCCCAATGAAAGTTTTTCCTACAAAGGTGGTGCTGTGTTTGACATAGGACTTTATCTCAATAAATATGTCAAACAAGCATAAACAAGAAAAGAACTTAATCCACTATCCCTCAGGCCATTTTTTTTCTTGAGAAATATTTTCTAACTAAGAAAAGCCATAACAACAAATGAAATTTAAAGAACTCCTAATATACTTTAGCAAATATGCTTCCAAAGGCAAACCCACAGCACCCAAAAGACTAGGAGCTCAACCTTTTTTGTCACTATATTTATCTCATATACAAAAAAATTAGGTACTACAAATTTATTTTCTATGCCTAAGGAATAATGTGTTTTCCTGCATAAGAGTTTCTAAGTTGTCTTAGTTAATTAGGATGCTTAATGTAGTTGCCTGGTTCCCAAAAAAACCCCATGTACAGCTTATTGAAACGTAGATTTCAAGAATAATCTCTTATGAAAAATGAATTAAGTAGCAGGTCACTTGTACTATAGTGTGAACTCAGTTGCCATGAGCTTAACAATATGCCTAATAAACGTTAGTTCAAGACAATATCATTTGACAATATGGTGCTTCAATGAATAATCTTATAGAGGAGGTACATATTACATACAAAATTATCAATATAGTATTCCTACAAGATACTTAATAGGAGGAAGAGAAATAAAAAGCATATAAAGATGATCAATTACAAATTATGATACTATAGGAAATAGTGTGGGTAGCATTAGCGTGGGTAGAGAATTGAAAAAAAGTATAGTGAGAGTGACGAGAAATAGGAATAGAGTTATGGCTATTAAGATGGTGCTTCTAAATAATGTTAGTACATATACACCTCAACCAGTGTTAAGGGGATTATTGACAGTGAATTTTGGGAGGAATTACAAGAGCTGTTGTGAAAATTGGTTTGGTGAAAGCCAGTTTGAAAGATTCCCCCAAAAGGAGTTACTATTTATTGGTGGGGATTCAATAGCCTTGTTAGAAAAGCACAAATGGGTATACAAGGTTGCATAGAGGCTATGTGTCGGAATAGAAATGAAGCAAGGATGATAATTGAATATTGCTATGACTTATGATCTAGTGGCTAACACATTTTTGAAGAAGAGGAATGAGAATTTAAACATGTTAAGAGTGATGCATTCAAATATTAATTTGAGTATTTAATCCTAATAAATACAGTCAAAAAAGATAGTCTTTAAAATGTCAGTAAGACCATCATTGGAAAACCTTGACTACATAACACCATTTGTTAATATGAAATAACATCTTAAGAATTGGAAGAAGAGGGTAAAGTATGATAAATCAAAACCAAATTGTGGAACTTAAGGGGTAACAAACAAAGTCTCTTTAAAGATATGATACTAAATGAAGGCAGTTGAGATTTGAAATGACTAGTAACACGATGTAGGATGTTATGGAATCGTAGCCAAAGAGAATTTAAGGGAATCAAAATGGAATATACCATGGAAAAGAAGAGGGAAGGTGGAAACCCAGAGATTGTTATAAGACTTAATTGAGGACTTAGATAACCATAAATCTGCTAAAAATAGGCAAAGAAGGTGAATGGGATGAGTTTAGAGAGGACAGGGACTTGTATAAAGAAAATGATATTATTAAACTAGCCAAAGCAAGAGATAGGTGAAAGTAACTTGAAGCAAGTAAGGTGTATCAAGAATGGCGAGGAGTGAATACTTGTTGGAAATGAGAATATAAGATAGAGATAGATGAGCTAACAACCTTTCTAACAGAAGTAGGGAGAACACCATAGTGTTTGGGGTGTTCAGTGACTCTGATATAAATAAAACACCTTTTGATTATCAGTGTACCAAAGAGTTGAAGTTAAGAATCATTGAAGATGATGAAAATAAGGAAGATAGTTGGACCACATGATATCTGAACGGAGGCTTGGAAATGTTTAGGGATGAGGGACTACTGTTAAGTAGGAAGACAATTCATATGATTGGAGAAAGATCCATATACAAGAACAAAGGAGATATATTGAGTTGTGCCAGCTACTGACATATTAAATTGATGAGCCATATACTAACATAGGAAAGGGTGACTGAAAAAGCTGAGGTGAAATATGAGTGTAACAAAGAACCAATTTAAATTAATGCAAAACATATGGTGCATAATTCAGCAATTCCAGGAAAGACAGAAGGTTCCTCATATGGTGTTCACCAATTTGGAAAAAAAAAACATGTAGTATAGTACCAATAAGATCATTATGGAGAATTTTGGAGGAAAAAGGAGTTTCAAGTGAAAAAAAATCTAATCTGTAAAATATATGTACAATGAAGTAGTGACTCTTCTCAGAACATAAGTTGGAAGATTGAGGTTTTTCAATTATTATTCATTTACAAAAAGAATCATCTTTAAGCTTGTATCTATTTGTGTTGGCTATGGATGAATAAACCAAACACATACAGAATGTGCACCTTTGTGCATACTTTTGAAGATGACATCGTTTTGGTGGATGAGACAACGAAGGATATTAGCAACAAGTTGAAATATTTTAGAGAGTCTATGGAAGCCAAAGGTATTAAAATTAGTACAACAAAGATAGAATATAAGGAATATAAATTTAGTAACAACAAAAAAGTATACTTACAAAGAAAACAACAGAGAAGTATATGGCAGGAAGCTAAGGGATTAAAAGCCTACCAAAGAGAAATTATTTCATATATTTGGATCAATATTTCAAAAACGTGGGAAAATCAATGAGGATACTATTCATCAGATTGAAGCATGCTAGATGAAGTTGAGAACTTCTTTAGGGGTCTTGCTTGATCAATGAGAAAATACTACAAAGTGACTATTAGGCCAGTCAAGTTGCCCATCATATGAAAAGAATAACAGCAGCAGCAAAGAGGATATTGAAAAAAGTGTATGCCAATACTAGAACAAAGAGAATTTGAAAAAATGTTATACTCAAGAAAGTTGACTGCGCCCAAAGAAGAAAAGATAAGAGACCTGTATTCAAATTGATTTAATCCTATAAAGCAAACACAGCTTATACACCTATCAGGAGATGTGAAAGTTGAAGTTTGCTCATTATAGAAGAGGCCAAAGAAGACCAAATTAGAGTTCAAAGGAACCCATCGCGCATGATCTTGTACAATTGGACATAGTAAATAATAAGGACTATAACAGAGTTAAATAGTGGAGAAGAATCAGTGTAGCCAACCCCACTTAAGGAAAAGCTTAGTTTGGTTTGATTTTAATAGAATATTGTAGCAGAATTTATCAAAAAATTTAAAAGTGGCTTTACATATTTGTTCTTTTTAGTTGGAAGTTGTAACCTTTCAGAAACCCAAGGAAGCTTTAGGATTATTTTTATTATTATTATTATTTTTCTCTTCTTCATCATTCACTCTGCTACGGCCTTTATTTTCCATTCCAATCAAAATTAGTCCATTACTTTAAACCGCAAATTCTCTTTCTAACAGTTTTCAACTGTAATATCAAATTCCACAAAGCAAACACATTCATTCTATGTACTGTTTAGGTTCCATTTACCAACAAAAAGTGAATTGAAACAGCCCAAACTTACGAGTATTACTTACCCTTAAAACTTCCAATTTAACCTATAACCGCCCACGATTTCCGTAATCAAACTACCCAAACATAAACATAACATGGACCCCCAAAGCATAAAATAAAACTTCGCACTGACAACAAGACATCCACTCCAACGTGAAAGAAGCATTGACTGATGTACAATATGTCCTCCAGCAGCTAAAGAAAACTGCGATATCAAATTCTGTTTGAATTACGATAGATTCAACTTCTGGTCACTTGACTATTAGCACATAAAATCAACCAGGACAAGAAGATAGTGATCGAAAATCAGGCCAATAACATGAAAAAGAAAAAAGAAATTGCCTAGCTAAAGCAGGCCGCTTTCGCTCGGGCTGCTCCTCATCGCCACCATCCAAGCTCCGCTTCCCCCTGCTCATACTATTCGATCTCTCCATGGACCTAGTTTGCCTCTGCAATTTTTGCAACAATCTTTGGTAAACCCTAGATTCACAGATCTGCAGCCCAAATGAATCACAATTTCCCCACAATCTTTCACTTCGTGAAACAGAGGGAGACAAGTGGCTTAAAGAGCCTACTTATCCACAATAGTTGTCAACTAACACAACATATTGAGACAGGATTAGGTTGGTGTATTGCCAAAGCTGTAATTTCATCAGAGGCGAAGAGGTAAAGAGACAAAAGAAAGTGGAAAAGGAGAATAGAGGCACATATGACAGTTTGATGATTCTATCGCCGTCGTCGCGGGGAGAGAGAGAGAGAGAGAGAGAGAGAGAGAGAGAGAGAGAGAGAGAGATGAATTTTCAGTGGAGTGGCGACTCTATTTCAGC
>JAODPA010124137.1:0-17681 GCA_025585075.1 Nepenthes mirabilis
AGAGTGCTCCAATACAAACCAAAAACCAATATTCCTCAGTAAAGAAGCCTCTTGAAGCAAGGGGGGCTTTACCAATGGTCGGTTGATTGATTCTAAAGTCTGCATTACTCTGCAATGGTAAGAGAATTGGCAATGGCTATTGGTTAAAAAGAAAGGATATTATGAGTGTCTCAATGCATTAACAATGTAGAGCAGCACAAATGAATTTGACCTAAGAACTTGAACAAACTGAAGTAGACTTCACAGAGAGAACCTATGCTGCTCCATCTTTCATAAAAAAATTCATTTATAGAATGCCCATACATCATAGGTGAAGCATGACAGCTCCATAACATCCACGATTTAATGCCACCTTTGTCCAAAGATCGAAGAAAAAATGATAACATTCTACCCTCTTAGTATAATGATCTGGATGCCATCTTTCATAAAAAAATTCATTTATAGAATGCCCATACATCATAGGTGAAGCATGACAGCTCCATAGCATCCACGATTTAATGCCACCTTTGTCCAAAGGTCGAAGAAAAAATGATAACATTCTACCCTCTTAGTATAATGATCTGGATGCAATGCTTGTCAATAGAGCTAGCAATATAAATCAAGCCCTCCGTTGTTAGGCATTCAAGTGGTATGCCATAGAAATTTACCCGGATAAGAATGGTTTTAAGCTCTTGTTTAGAAAAACTCAGACCTGCTCCCAAAAATTTAGAACGGAGGATTTTTATTCAAATTCCAGAGACCATTATCAGTGACCCTTATTACATCAGATGTGTTCTTAAGGCCAAATCTAATGCAAAGCCTTTAAGAGGTGATTAATATCAATATTTTCTTATAACACTTTCCAATATATATATATATTCATTTATTACTTTTCACAGTTCACCAAGCTTAATAGAGTTATAGATACGTTTACTTTTCAAAGACAAGTAATTAAACATATATACTAAGAGGACTAGCTAAGAGAAACTCATAATACCGCCTTCCCAGTAACTGTGTAGCATCTTACAGCTGATCTTGCGGAAAAACAGGAGAAAAAGAAGACTTACACTTCCCTTTACTCTTTTTTTTTTTCCTCCGACTAATTGCACACTCTATCTAACTTTTATTCTATACAATGATAACAATAAAGCTATGTCATATTAAGTTTGGTTGGCTATGTATAAAGTAATTCAATTATCTTTTTGGAAGTTTAGGAACTTGATGCTGGAAGCAAAAATGAACCAGAAGAGGAGAACTGATGCAGGGATGAGGGTGAAAGTAGAGAAAAGAAGAATAGAGGAATAAAGACAAAAAATTAGACTACAGGGGTAGAGACAAAAAAGGAATCAAATCAAGGGGAGAGAGGAAGGGAAGTCACAATTGTTCAATTGTAATCAATTACTCAAGTATTTATTCATCAATTAATCATACTAAATAATAGAAATGGTGGTCTTATATAAAAATACTACAAGATTAGTAGGCTCCAACAGAATAGAGGTAATTTTGTAGTCATATCTTAACTCGAACCTACTTAAGACTAAAGGGGAGAAACTCATAAGGAGGCAAGACATCCAAAAAAAGAGAAACATAAATATAATTCTCTCGATAATATCTCAACTTTATAGATAAGCTAATAAATTAAATATCAATAAATAACTCAATCAAATCAGCGAGATATCCACACAACATATATGGCTGGTTGGAGGAGACCGTGGTCATAGGGTGGTGCGACGGCAGTGAGAGTTAGCGCAAGCCTCACCAACACATGTTTGCAATGATTAACAAGAAGAGAACATGGAATAGTATAGCTGCACTAGCATATATCATAGGTGAGCCACATTAGAGAACAACACGCTGGAGTTGATTTCTGACCTAATGGTATTAATCCCTATATGCAACATCACTTCGAGATAAACATGAGGTAACTACCTAATAGGAAGAGGTCCTCCCTGAGCTTAGGGGTGTCCAATAAATTAGCTGTGCAATTGAACACACTCCATTTTGATGTGTTTATATTCCATGACTTTTCCGAATTTCAGTTGACGATATATCCATACGGAATTTTTCAGCTGGTATAGATATGAACATGTCTTTTAACACGTTGGGAATGTCGATGTCTTCAAGAACCTGCAGGATTGTCAGTACCAAACTATAGGTATATTTTGCTGGTAATGTAATGTGCAGCAAAATAGAGAACCATGAATGAACCAAGTTTATCCCGCCAAGAGAGTTGGCATACCTTGAAGATGCCATCCACATTTCGACCACCCACAAGGAACGTGCATCCGGTATTTTTGCATCTCAGGAGTATCTCTATCATCTTTTCATAATTGCCATCGTAGTACTTTGGCTGGAAGACCATTGCAAGAACTCGTAAGAAGTCAGAAAACCAGAAGTGGCCCCAAGAAATTATGGACTGGAAGATCACAAAGCTAGGATAGCTCTAAGAGATACTGAAAGACTCAATTTTCTAAGTGCTACAGAGTCTAATGTCCGCAAGCTTGCAGCATACACAACTAAAGAGACAATTCTTCTTTTACTAGGTAAGAAATTCAATCCAAGCACTAAGAAAGGGGGAGGCTATTCCGAAGGCACACATTTTATTGAATATGAAAACCAAATTAGCATCTGAAACTATCCATGAAGCAAACAAAAGAAGAAAATAACTACATGATTGCCTTCTTAACTACCAAAATATGTGTTAGAATTTAATAGAGGGAAGGGTAATAAATGTAGAAGCAATGAAATAAGGGAGCATTATTTATATGGAAGGAAATATGTAAAGTATAGAAATTGTGAAGGATAAAAAGTAGAGGGAGAACTTGGGTTTCACTCTCACACGCTTTGGATTTAATTTTCCACACATTAGCAAATACATCTTCTATCTATTTATAGATAGTGAAGTTGATGCAGCAATGGAAGCAAAAATTTTCTAAAATATTACGGACGATATCATCTTTGTGGATTATTCTAGGAATGTATAGAATTCTTCCTTCCATGATAAATGTTGAATAAAGTTTCTAGAATCGTGGCGAATAAGTATCACAAACTAACAAAACCATATTTATAGATCATTTTAGAACTTGTTGGATTTTTTGCCTTAGTTGCTTATTGATTGAGAAGCTTCTAAAATTTTGCATCACCAACTAACAACATGTATGAGTGGACTCTCCACATTGGAGTAGCATGCATAAATACACCTCAACAAAATATAAAAACTGTCTTAAAAAGGTTGCAGATTTGGGAGCCAACTGTGTTAGTCCATCAACTATGACATGAAACCATCTTTTGATAAGGTCAGGGGTTGGGGGAAGGGTGAGATTGCTAAAGATTAGGGTTTCAAGACAAAGGTGTACTCATTGCTGAACTAGGTGTCGACTATCCACCTATGCACCTCAAAGTCACTTCTGTTACCCGAGAGCCTTGATTGAATTTTATTTTTTTAATGTGATTGGCAAAAAAGTGGAACTCAATTGGCAATAGCTTAAGTTGGTAACCATAAGAGATTAAGCGCTAAAAGACGGTGTTATCAAACAATTATGAAAGTTAACAAAAATGGTAGCTGGAAACCTCTCCTTCCTTCCCCCTCCAATCCTCTAGTACGAGGGAGTGGTATAAACCCCAGTTATACGACCCCACCCACAAGAACCATCCATGAGGTAAGCCCGGGAGCTTGCCATCACTGATTAAACCCAAGGCTTCAGCCAGCTTAGCTAGTCCAAGTTACCCACCAGTTGCACATCAAGCAGGAAAATACACGTATAACTAACAAATAGATGGCAGAATGTCAAAAGTTCTAGCCGTAACAAGATTCATACATTTATAAGCCTCACTGCCGTATCTGCACCAATCACAAAAGCACTGCCAGGAAAAAGTTCAGCTTTCTTATAAAAGAATGGCTGATTGGAAATAATTATTGTCTTACCTGCCACTCAATGTAACAGAGTCAGACAGGCAATAACAAATAAATAAATAAATAGCAAAAGAGGTCATCAAAATATCAGTCTACTAAACACAAAACTATCCAACCTAAAGCCATCTGTAATCCAATCCCAGAGATGATCTAAGATTCTGCTGAATGACTGTGATGAATCTATGGAGCTGTGATAAGGTTAGTAGCCTAAGGCCCTAAACTAAGTTAAACAGAGTTGCGTCCAAGGAAGTAATAATAATAATAATAACAGGAACAAAAGTTTCAAGCCAATTGAACTATAGTCATGTATATGCCGATGACGCTGCTAGTAAAAAGCTGTTGCCAATTCTAATCAGATGCGGTAATCATGAAGCATTGAGTTCAACCGGATAAAAAATTTGCCAGTAAAATTAACCTTTCCTATTTTCACTGTAGTGGATTAGCGGTTTTGTAAATCTTGTTGCTGAAGTTCGGGTTGGTTGTGCTCTGCACAGGTCCAATTCTATCATTCTAAAAGTTAACTATATTATTATTATTGGATTCCATATATAATAACAATTCCAGTGTCCAAACCGCTGATGGTGTTGCCAATATCAAGCATCAAAAGAAAGTAGGCAAATCATTCTCACCAATTTTTTCAAATTGTGTTACACGTTCCTTGATTTGGGCTATTGTCAGAGGTGGTTTATCAGCATTGACTGCTGATATCTCAAAGCACGGATGCCCATCACATATGCTGCAAAAAAAATAAAAATAATTGAACAAAATAAGAAGTGGATCTGATGGCCAAGGGATTTTCTTGGGCGTAAGACTCAAAGAAATAGATGATATGCTACATAGCACTGAAACTTCACGTGAACATTCTGCTCCACGCATGCTTCAAGTTCCTAATATGTAAGCCAACAGAGCTACAGTTCCTTAATGCCAGGGAAGAGAGGGATTTTCGGACACAGAATTTACCTGCTAGCAACATCCAAAAGCTTGAGATGGCCATCATGTAAAGGATTAAAAGAACCGGGAAGTATAGTTTTTCTTTCTGAATTTGGCGGATATGCCTCTATAAAATGCCCGAGAATTAATTAAAACAAGAAGTAGATAGTAATAACAAAAATATGTAGTCATGCTATAATTCCAACCAACACAAAGGTCACATACCACTTGAGAAATTATAAACCTTAGAGCAAATTTCACCATTCAAGAGTTGTGACAGCTCTTCATCTTCATTGAACTGTCTTTCAGTTTCAACTAACACATCTGTTTCACTCAACTCTGGTGAAAATCCTGCTTGAACTTGGCAACCACTCGCAATAGCCTGCAACCAAGAGACATGCATCCACAGAAATGATCAACATCAACAAAAGTAAGCAATGATTTCAAATATTACATATAAATAATTTCAGAAAAAGAACAATACCAAATGACAATGAGTAGGCAGCATTGAAGGAAGGAAAGTTCGCTCTCCTATTACCAGTTCACTTAAATCCAAACTATTGTGTCATTTATTTTGGGATATCAACGATGCCAAAAGTACTAAAAAAATTTAGACATGGGACCAACAAGAAGAAATAGAAGCATCATTTTATTGTAAAATTACAATAAAAAATAGCAGCAGAGACTAATTGTAAGGCCAAGATTTTGACACGCAAAACCCACTCAGATAACAGAATACCCTAAAGAATAAAGCAATTGCATACTCGATGGTCAATAGTTCTTCACTTGTGAAAGCAGATGACAAATTCATGTTATATAAGCATTCTACCAACTTTCAAACATCAATATCCATGTATTTAAGATGAAGCAGCAGCATCAATATAGAGAAATAAAAAACACATCATATTCAGTGACTTGCTGTTCAGACTGACAAATATCCTCACACTAATTCTTAAGTGAATGATTCAACCTACAATGCAACAGGAGCATAATTAAAGAACGAAATGAAGTTCCTGAAGAAGATTAAAAGTCATTCAAAGGAGAGCACTAGAGACATTATTTTCTCCACAAAACCTCCATTAATGATCCTGTCTAAAAACAGAAATATGATAAACATTATGTATGGATAAAGTGGTGGGAAACAAGGAGGAAAAGAAGATAACACAAGAAGAGGGGAGAGGAGTGTTAAGGTTGTCACAGAATTATTTAGCATATGCGGAATATTTAAGAAAAAGGAAAGAAGAAAACAGCAAGTGTTTACTTTAATCAGGATTTATGCTATTGTGCACCAAGTTTGCGCATTAGTAGTTCGAGTAGAACTCGAGTTGTGTTTTTTTCTTGGGAGGTTGCAAACAAATATGCATTGTGAGGTTGACAGGTAAGAGAGAGAATGATGTAGTGAGGAGGGTGAAAGTAGAGAGAAGAAGAATAGAGGGGTAAAGATAAAAAATTAGACTAGAGGGGTAGATACAAGAAAGTGATCAAATCAAGAGGAAGAGAGGAAGGGAAGTCACAATTGCACAATTGCAATCAATTTCTCAAGTATTCATTCATCAATTAATCATACTAAACAATAGAAATGGTGGTCTTATATAAAGAACCCGCCGCCTAAGAAAATTGGAAACAAATAACTTCCTAAAATTGGAAACAAATCATAATCAAATAACTTATTAAAATAATATGCCTAGGATAATTTGGTAACAAATTATCTATTACTAAAAATAAGAAATCGCAATAAAAATCACAATAAAATAAAATACAATAAAATCAAATTAGAATCTTGTCCAATAAAGGAAGCAAATAAAAAACTAATAAAATTATAATATCGTCTAAAATCTTCTTAAAATATTTGATATGATGTCCGCATCAATTCTCCCCGGGTGGATGAGACTCGACCTCGTCGAGTAAACCGGGTAATCAATCTCCCAACCACAAGATGAGCGGCTGGGCAACCCTTCGACGACGGTAGTAGACTCGTATAAGTGGCGGTCGAAAGCTGACGGAGCAACCGACATCTGCAGAAGGAAGTGAATTTTGGCCTGAAAAAGTGCACTCCTGCTAGCTCTGATAGAACTCCAAAAGGTATGGGTCACACTGCTGTAGTGCCTCTCGAGAGATCCAAGCATTTTCAGACACTGGTCGGCCAACACAACGAACAAGGAAGCGATGAATAGCCCCATCCCTAGGAAACACAACCTACTCATCTAAAATAGTATCAATTTTATCATGGTATACCGGGAGGGAGGAAAGTGGTGCATGGGAGGGCGAACGGCCAATAGGGTTTGTATGCGGGGGGATGGCAAAGGGATCCACAGGTGGGGAAAAGTTGCCTTTTTATGCAAATAAATTTTCCACATTGAAAGTATAATGAAAACCAAAATGAGATGGAATGTCAAGAACATATGCATTTGATCCAATCCGCTGTAAAATTTTAAATGGACCAACACTACGAGCTTGTAATTTAGAGACGTGCCCAGGTAGGCGCCGTTTGGATCTAATATGAACCATAACATAATCTCTTACATTGAATTTAGCATGTCTTTTATGGGAATCAGCATGAAATTTGTATGAAGCATTACTTACCTTTAGTTGTTTATTGATCTCGATGTGTAAATCGTGAAGGTGTTGTACAAAAGTTTTGATGGACACACTAATATGTAGAGACATCAGGATAAGGTCCAATGGTTTTCGGGATTTGTAACCATGCACAACTTCAAATGAACTCATACCGAGGGATCTATTGAAAGAACTATTATATGCAAGTTGGGCAGTGGGTAGGATCAAGTCCTAATTCCTAAGATACTCTTGGACCAAACACCGTAATAGATTACCTAAACTCCGATTGACGATTTTAGTTTAACCATCTGTTTGAGGGTGGTATGTAGTGAAAAATTTCAATTTGGTATCGACCATGTACCACAGGGTTCTCTAAAAATGACTGGTAAAACGAACATCCCGATCAGACACAATGGTCTTAGAAAGACCATACAGCTTGACAATTTCAGCAAAATAAAGGCGAGCAACTCGAGAAGCATCAGCAGTTTTACTATAAAGAATGAAGTGGACCATTTTAGAAAAACGATTCATAACGACAAAAATGGAATCATGCTTCTTAGGGGTACGTGGAAGCCATAACACAAAGTCCATATTAACGTCCTGCCATGGATCATTAGGTACAGGAAGAGGGGTCTAGAGGTCAGTGTTTTGCTTTGTGTGTTTGGCTAGTTGGCATATTCGACAAGTACTGACAATCTTAGCTACATCTTTCTTCAAACTAGGCCAATAAAATTGTCGATCAACCTCATCAATTGTCTTATCATGTCCAAAACGGCTAGATAGATCTCCGGCATGAACTTCCCAAATGATGAAGTCTCGGACAGACGTTTTCGAGATGCAAAGTTTATTAACTCAAAATAAGTATCCATCCTGAAGACGAAATCTATCCATAGTGTCCAAGTGCCCACACTATAGAGCAAGGAAGATTTTGCTAAAATCAGGGTAGGACTCGTAATCATCTCTAAACCTTTCAAAGCCAACAATTTTAACTTAAACAGCAGATAATAAGGTCAAACGACAGCTCAAGGCATCAGCCACTTGATTCTCAACTCCTTTCTTGTGCTTCAAGACAAAAGAATAGGCTTGTAGATACTTGATCCACCGACCGTGCCTATAATTTAATTTCTTCTTAGAGTTGAGAAATCGAAGAGTTTCATGATCCGAATAGAGGACAAACTCTTGAGGTAGCAAATAACGGCGCCAGTAGTGTAAGGCTTATACGACAGCATACAACTCCTTATCATAAGTAGAATATCGTCGCTTGGCATCATTCAATTTTTCACTAAAGTAGGCAATTGGATGGCGTTCTTGACTAAGAACTCCTCTTATGCCCACGCCTGACGCATCACACTCTACCTCAAACACTTTGGAGAAATCAGGAAGCCGCATGACGGGAGCTATTGTCATCCTTTCTTTGATGAGTTTGAAAACTTTGGCAGCATCGAGATACCAAGTGAAGTCACCCTTCTTCATGCACTCAGTGAAGGGAGCCATGATTGTGCTAAAGCCTTTGATGAACCGATGATAGAACGTGGCCAAACCGTGAAAACTTCAAACTTTATAGATAGATTTGGGTTCCGACCAATTTATGATTGCCCGGATCTTTGCGGGGTCGATAAAAACCCCATCAGAAGAAACAATAAAGCTCAAGAAAGCCACTTTGTTTGAGAAGATGGAACATTTCTTAAGGTTGGCAAATAAGCTTTCTTTTCGAATAGTAAGGCAAACTTGTGTGAGATGTTCTACGTGTTGCTCCTTAGTCTTACTGTAAATGAGAATATCATCAAAATAGACCACTAGGAAGTGTCCCATGAAAGGCCGTAAAGTCTAAGTCATGACTCTCATGAAAGTGCTTGATGCGTTAGAGAGCCCAAAAGGCATGACCAACTATTCATAGAGGCTGTCCTTTATCTTAAAAGCTGTTTTCCACTTATCCCCTGGACAAATTCTGATTTGGTGGTAACCACTCTTTAAATCTATTTTGGAAAAGATTGTGGCACCAGCCATCATATTTAACATGTTATCAAGCCTAAGAATAGAAAAACGATATTTTACGGTAATTTTATTGATTACTCTACCGCACAAGGACTCATACTTTCTCGAACGAATCCCTTGCGGAGAAATTCTTCCACTTGTCTCTGGAGTTCAGCATGTTTAGTAGGATTCATCATATAATGAGGGAGGTTCGAGAGTGACGCACCTAGAGCGAAATCAATGACATGTTGAATTTTCCGTAAATGTGGTAAGTGATTGGGAAAGTCTTCAGGGAAGACATCTTGAAAACTTTGGAGAATTTGACGGGTCTTATTAGAAATTGGCATAAAAGAGTTCGGAAGGGTTTCGAGAACGATAACGGCGACTACAACTGACTCATTGATAGCGACTCGTTCAAATGCTATAGGACTAATAATATGTAATCCTTTGGTTGCCACCACAGTCCTCTCTTTGTTGGGAGTTGTTGGTTTTGGGGGGTATGGGGTAGAGGTAAATTTTCTTTTCCTTGTGAACAAAGGAGCAGCAATTAGAACAACTTTGGATTGTCACATCCAAGTCATAGATGCAAGGGTGCCCGAGAATGACATGATTCACGTCCATTGAAACAACGTCACACCAAATGTGGTCTTTGTATTCTAAAAATTGAATAGGTACAAGACGACGTTCTTTAATAGATATAGAAGATGTGTCAATCCAAGAGACGCTGTATGGACTAGGGTATGGAACCTTCTTTAGCCCCAAACGAGACATAGTGTTAGCGGAAACCGCATTGATGCAACTACCACTATTCACGATTACCTTATAAGCCTTCTCGTTCACTTTGATGTAAGTGTGAAAGATAGCGTGACGACGCCAATCATCAGCCTCTTTGGATTGTGTCAAAGTGCATCACACAACGCCCAGAAATGATGTATCGAGGAAGGAAGAACGAGAGTCTAGACTGGAGGGAGCAGGCCGAATGCAGCTTACAAATATGTCAATGTCATCGTCATTCAAGTTATCAAACTCCTCTAACTTGAGTTCATAGACTTGTTCTTCAAGGGGTTCCTCATTGATTTCATTTTGTCCGTCAATTAATAAAATTTTATTCGAACATTTAGAAGAAATATGCCCAAAACATTTACAATTAAAACACTGTAATTGAGAATTTCTTTTCGGGGTTTCAACATCCTTTCCTCGGGCTTCCCTTGCAGGGACAACGATGGAAGGAGGGGTTCCTAAGACAGACTTAGAATCGGCGGCAGGAGTGTGCACTATGGGTTGACTGTGGGGTGTCCTGGTGACTAATTCAAAGTCTCGGACAAGATTATACGCATAGTTCAAAGTAGTAACTTCACGGATGACAAGTTCTCTCCTAAGCTCCTCGTGTAGACCTTGCCGAAACCTACTCAATGTCATGGCCTCATCCTCAATGATGTGACATCTCATTTGAAAATCATCAAATTGAGTCACATACTCAGTGACGGACCGATTACCCTGTTGAAGGGTATTCTACTGATCAAGTAAGTTACTACAGTAGGAACGAAGTAAATACTTCTCTTGAAGGCATCGTTTCATTTCAGTCCAACTCCGAACAGGGGTGACTTGACACCTAATTAGGAGGTCCTCAACACTTTCCCAATATAATTAAGCGTTTTTGGTCAATTTAAGGCTGGCAAATTAAACTTTCCTGCCTTCTGACACGCTATATCATTCAAAGAAACGATCCATATCTCAAACCCATTGAATGAAAACTCGAGGGTCCAAGCAGCCGTCAAAAGTAGGGGCATCCAATTTAATATTTTTGAAGAGGTGGTCATCCGGATCCTACTCTTGATCATAGTATTTAGACCTATGATCGTGTCTACGAGAGGTTCGTCCGTTGTGCCTTCGTCGATGAGCCTTGTTATGTGATGCATCAGAGTTTGTAGCATCTAATGAGTGAGACCCTAGTTCTAAAGTGGCAACTCGATTTATGAGATCCAAATTGGTTTGACGAGTCGTAACCAAGTCTGTTTGAATGACCCTTAGGTGGTCTTGCAATTAAGCTAATTGTTGATTCAGAGTTTCAAATTGGTTAGAGTCCATGATTAGATCAAGGATATTATGGGAGATAATCCGACCACTTCGCAAGTGCATACAACACCAATACAACTAAAAGGATTGAGATCAATAAGCAATTGAGACGATTCAAATCAATCAATTTTTTTTTTTGTGAGATTTGTATTGTTCAAATCATGCAAACTAGTATCGCTAATCTATTAAAATGATAAAGCAAAAATCAATTGCAATAAATGTGTATCAAAGGTAGTGAGAGGAATTTTTTTTTTTTGACAATACAATGACACATGCAAATAAAATTAAATACTATTAAAGATAAACAAAATATACTACTCAAAAGAAGATGGAACAAACACACCTGGAGATGATTTGACCAGCTTGTTGAGACTGCCTGGGAGATGATCTGACCCGCTTGTTTGAGATTGGATGAAAATTTGCAACTATTTGAATTTGCTCTGCTATTTTTTTTTTCTCTCTCTTTTTTTTTTATCTGCTTTTTTCTTTTTTTTTTCTCTCTTTTTTCCCTTTTTTTCTCCTTTTTTTTCTCACGCTACTGTTTTCCCCTGTGTGTTTTTTTTTCCAATATTACATGCCTATTTCTGCTGTTTTCGTGACCTTTTCACTCGGCCACAAAGCATAGACGCAGAGAGAAAAAGGAGAGAAGAGAGGCGCAGCTACTCAGTGCACGACGACCCTCTCGGGCGGCGGCTGCAATTGCGTCGGCGACGGCAATGAAGGCGACAACGACGGCGATGATGGTGACGATGAAGACGAACGCAGACAAAGAAGATGATGTGGAGAACGAATCTGATGAGGCAACAAAGACGAAGAAGAACGAGGGCAAAGACAAAGACAAAGAATGAAAATGAATATTCGGGACACCCGATTTGTGACTTCTCTTTCAACTCCCTTTCTTTGGTTTTTTTTTTCCTTCTCTGGAGGACGGTAGAGACAGAAACAAAAGTTGTTTTTTTTTT
This sequence comes from Nepenthes mirabilis, assembly GCA_025585075.1. Classification (NCBI taxonomy): domain Eukaryota; kingdom Viridiplantae; phylum Streptophyta; class Magnoliopsida; order Caryophyllales; family Nepenthaceae; genus Nepenthes; species Nepenthes mirabilis. The sequence goes on from JAODPA010124137.1 coordinate 12,391, forward strand.
TAGATAATATAAGAGGAGGCAGTAGTGGAGATGGACCTGCCCGTAGATGCACAGAAGAACTTTGTCGGGTGGTGGGACAGTGGCAGTGGTGGTAGGGTGGGTGGGTGGTGGCGGGAAGTTGTGTGGCTGGTTATTGAATGCTGGAAGGTGTTACTAGTGGCAAAAAGATAGGATTTTTATCTCTGATACCAATTTAATGTAAGGAGAAGGGTGAAAGTAGATAGAAGAAGAATAGAGGGGTAGAGATAAGAAATTAGATTAAAGGGTAGAGACAAGAAATGGATCAAATCAATAGGGAGAGAGGAAGGAAAGTCGCAATTGCTCAATTACAATTAATTTCTCAATTATTCATTCATCAATCAATTATCCTAAACAATAGAAATGGCGGTCTTATATAAACAACCCGCTGCGTAAGAAAATTAGAAACAAATAACTTCCTAAAATTGGAAACAAATCCTAATCAAATAACTTCCTAAAATAATAGGCCTACGATAATTTGGTAACAAATTATCTATTACTAAAAATAAGAAATCGCAATAAAATAAAACACAATAAAATCAAATTAGAGTCTTGTCCAATAAGGGAAGTAAATAAAAGCCAATAAAATTATAATATCTTCTAAAATCTTCTTGGAATATTTGATATGATATCCGCATCAGAGAATATCAAGGTTTGAAAGGCAAAGATGTGAGACAAGCATTATGAGGCTTGATGTGAAAGCAGTGGGGTGGGTCAAACCAAGGGGAGGGTATGAAGGCATATTCTTTTCAAATCTCTTATTTGTTGATATTAGTGGACTACTTCTCAACTGTGATGTAGTCCACGTAGTCAACCCATTGTATATTTCTAATGTTAATGAGGTTTTATTTATGATCATGTTTACTTTTGCTTGTGAATGGGCGAGAGCATTGAATTTCCCAAAAAGTGGTATCAAAGCAATGTTTGGTTGCAGACTACAGCATTAGAATAAAGAAGTCAGTTTATGCGGACCCAGATTGAAGTAATTTGGTAGTTTGATCATGTAAGGATTTGATTGCAATGCAGAATGAAAATGCTAACAAGAACACAGTCAGATTTGAAGCATTTTTTGAAGGCATGATTTTTGTGGGCTAGAGTTTGTGGATTGAAGTTTATAGGTTACAAGTTGCTGTTTTGTTTAAAAGATTTTGTAAAGAAAATTTTTTGTGGCAAGGGGAATGTTTGTTAGATTTGTCGCAAAATCATTTACCATGCTCATAATATTTAAGGAGGATGAGCATTTGTGCCACAGTAAAGTTGCTTTATTGTGACCTAAGGTCACAGTTCAAATCACAAAAACAATCTCTTTGCAATAAAGAGGTAAAGTTGTGTGTGTATGTGTATATCTTACACTTTCTAGGTCTATGTTATGAGAGTGTTGGGCATTGGGCAGCCCTTTTTAGTCAGAAAATATAGGAATCCTTTGTTATTAGTATCATTTTAAGGACAAGAATGTGAGGTGAGTGATGTGAAGCTTGGTGTGAAAGTATAAAGCACCCCAGTGTTGGAGGAGAGGTTCAAATTAAGGGAAGTTCCAAGTAAATACTCTTTGTGACCTCTCTTGTCCATGAAGAAGACCATACGGGGCTAACCAATATTATCACAACATTTGTAGGCGGTTTATCAACGATTTATTTACTTTTGCTCATGGACAAGAGAATTGGATTTCCTAACAAGAGAGGAAGGGAAGAAAATGAAAGCAAGGGAAACAAAGGGAAACATGAAGGAAATGTTGACTGATTAATTTAAATCATGCCCTTAATTATCCAATTGTCGTATCCCATTTAAGGACAAATACGTAACAATAAGGTTAAAATTTGGACAAGAGGCAACTTTATGTCTCTTCAAGTCCCTCCTCTCATTCAGTCACAGAGATATAAGGTCACCGATAAGGAAAGATTTTAGTATCTCTACTTTTCCCTCTCCCTGCTTCAAAATTTCCAAGCAGGGATTGAACTTCTCTTTTTCCTTTTTTCCTCCAATCCTTCTATACGCCTACCACATCTACTTACTCAAAAGAATATCTTATTCAAAAAGATGCAGCAATTATGCTCCTCAATTCTGAATGTCACAATGTCAAATCCAGCATATCTTTGAGCCAAAATATCCCCCCCATCTAAATTCTATAAAAACCTTTAGGTTGCATATTGATGTTTACGATGTCGTAAGAAAATTTGCTTCATTCATTAAGCACATATAAACAATTACATGAGAAACGCCAAGTCCAACTTTTAAACACATTTTTGCAAAATCTTGAAAACCTTGATATCAAGAATCTACTAACTCTGCTCATCCGTGCATAAATAAGCATTACAAAGGATTGGCATCATCATTCATTTTGTGATATTGAAAGTGAGCTTGCATTCTTCCTTAACATTAACTACTCACCTCAAGTAAAAATTGACTTGAAATTATTTCTTCTTCCTCTCGAGTTCGGAATCCCTGCGCTAATACAGCACGAACTTTTAAAAAACTAAATCAAACTCAGGGAAAATGGACTTGTCTGGGCACATCTAGTGAATTCTGATAAGAATGACAAACCCTGGAATGGAAGAGGCACATTTATGCTGGCCCTTCCATGCCTCTTTTTTTTTTTTTTTTTTTTGAGGCAAATATATAACTTATGACACTTCTCAGATAAAAATTACTAATTTTATATACCTTTGACAGGGTGACACTGGAAAGCCAAAGTCGATCTGATGTTCTGGTAGACACGTGAAATCTAAAATGCAATCAGGAAAAAGAACCAATTAATTCAAGACATCACATGTGGTGAATCTGAATGCAGAATAGACAACGTAAGTCACTGCAAGTTTAAAAATTTTCCTCCCATGAAAAGGACCATTCGTGGCTAATACACTCCAAAGATGCTATAGCAATATCTCAAAGTTCAACACACTAAATAGAATGAGGCAAAGTAGACACCAAGCCAAACATCTCAGCATGCTTCAAGTAAAAGTGTGCAGTCACACATGCATCAATTAGTTTGTGCTTAGCCCACTAAAGTCCAAATTCATAACCTCAAATAGATATCATAAATAGAAAGAAACAGATGGTAGGATACTTGAATCATTTTGAAGATTGAAAAATGAATGTCAATACCTGTGATCACCGAGTTTTGGACGAGTGGTAGCTAAAGAACCAGTAAAACCCACTCCTAGGACAGGGGCACCTATTTCACAAACAAATGGACTCCCCATCAGAACAAACCTGCAATACCCACGATTTGAATGCTAATGAACAGAGACAAACTAAACTAACTCATTCCTATGGTGGCATGAAGTAATCAATTCTTCCCTACGTTTCATTACCATGCATTTAAACAGTCATATTATATTATATTATATTATATATGCGTGTCTTTCTGATTTCCCATTCAAGTGATATATATAATGTATATATACATGGCTATATGGGTAATTATTAAGCAATGTGGGTTATTATTGACCATTCTTCATGATGTATTTGCAACACCACCAGACTTTTAACCTTCACAAGAGAGGAGGTAGAGACCCCAAATATCTGACTCATTGTTCGGATGGGTCACTCCCATACGAGACTCATGAACGATTGTACATAGTTGATTTTCAGTATTTCTAGTGATGATGGGTGATTATTTCTCGTGTAGGAAAACTGGAAAAGATTTATGAGCAAGTTTCTTGCAATGTTTGCTCAAGTAAAAGACCAGTTTTTTATATAAACTCGGTGCAGTTGTGTAGCTTTGCGCGGCTTCTCTGTCGTTTTATTCAGAATTTTGAGAGTAAACACGGGAGGGAGAGGAGAAGGAAAGGAGAAAAAGGAAGGAGTTATTCTCAAAACCCGTACGTCATTGAATTTCCTTTATTTTCTACTATGTTGTGTTAAATCGAGTGTAGAACACTTCTAGATTTCTTATTTTCATTCATGTTCAATGAATTTCTCAAGCTTCTACTTGTATAATGGTGCATGAAACTTTGTTGAGAGGAAAGTTGTGTACTCATATTTAAGAGCTGTAGAGGGTTTGCACAACAATAACTGATTATAGTGGAAGGTTGTTTGGATGCAAAAATCTTGTATTTTTTACCATATTTTGAAGGGATTTTCCACATAAAAAGTTCAATGCCTCTTGCAAAGTGGTTGATTTGCATATTTTTATTGCAAGTTGTGTGGTGTTTCTGGATTTTTATTTACCTAGTCAGGGGTTCAAGCAAAGGGGAAGTATTTTTCTCCCAACACTCCTATAAGCCAAGCACATTACAAACAAACAATCTGCATCATATTTTTTCTCCATTCCAACCATACACATCGGCCATAATTTCTCAATTATACAGTTTCAATCCTTAATGGGAAAAATCGATAAATATTAACATTTCATTGGTTGGGGGAAATAAAACACTTATCCCCCAACAGAGGAATCTGAATAACATACATGCCTCACTACTTAAATTAGAAGGAGTAGCAACTCATACTGAGAACATGTGAAAAGATGTGGATATGAGAGAAACCTGGCCTAGAGAGCTTAAGCGCTCGATTGTACGCCAATAAGGCCATTTCCTCGGCAGTTTGCTGACTCGAAAAATGCGTCGGAATCTGAAATAGAAAGAAACAAATAGAAGAAAACATAAATGACGACGACAAAGAATAAATTGCTACAAGGATTAAGAAGAGCAGTAAACCGCTGATTTTTATTTGGCTGAACGAGGGAAAATGACAACCTTGCCGAGCAATTGGATCGAAGACATGCGAGAATAAGGAACGACGGCTTCAAGGAGAGTGTTGGAAGCTCCAGGGACCGAGGTCAACCACCCAAGAACCTAATTCATGCATCTTTCTTTGAATTCATTCATTCAATCATCACTATAAATTAAATCGACAATTTATCGTATGAAATGGAGGGAGGGAGGAGGAAAGGCTTACATGAGAGGCTCCGCCGGAAAGATAAACGACAACTTGGGTGGGACTGGAGTGAATGGCCTCGATCACTGCTCTCACACAACCGTCCATCATTTTTCAGATGATTTTGCTCGTTTCTCTCCCAGTCTTCATGATCACGACGGACGATTCTCAATTTATCGATTATCAGTTCATAATTTGTTCCACTTTTTCCGGATAATTTCCTCCGAATCTGACTAAATTCGGCGGGCCTAATTGCCCACTCAAAGGCTGAAAGGAACAGTTGACACAGATAATTAGACTCGTATATTTTAAAGAATCACACAATTTAAATAGGTCTCTAACATTTACATTCTACATACTAAGCCTATTAATTCTCTATCTATATATATTAATATTTT
>JAODPA010124138.1:7693-29008 GCA_025585075.1 Nepenthes mirabilis
CCTTCCAACCAAAAAAAAAAAAAAAAGAAACAGAAGCAGCTTGGACACAAAAACATAGCATAGATATATCATTCCGCACAAACTGAAGCTTTTAAATCAGAAAATTATTTAAGTGTTCACTGGGGGAAACACGTGAACTTTGGGGTGGTGTTAAGAGTAATTAAAGATTTAAGTCCTTGATGTCGTTTCATGCAACATAGAAATTGAAAAAGAGAGGAATAAAGCCAGCATTACCCGGCCATATGCTTGTGGTGAGGCCACTTCAAAGAAAGAAATATGAAAGATTGGATAAGATTGGGAAACTGCCAAGCTGATGAATTTTCCATATGCCATTCCTGTAGCAGCACCAATAAAGAGTGAGGGGGCATAATAGCCTCCCACTAACCCGGAAGCCCGACACAGGGATGTAGCAACGATTTTGACTGCTACCAGTTGAAGCAATAGGTCAGCAGAAAGGCCTTCCACAAATGGCCGAGATTCCAACAAAATGTCAACATTCTCAAAGCCCCAGTAAAGAATTTCTGGATATGCCAAGGCTATCATCCCAACAGAGAAGCTGCCAATAACAGGAAAGACAGCTCTTGGTACTCCAACAACTTTGTGAAATTTCTCAGCAGTACGCAGCATGTAAGATGTACACCTGGAGAAGACCAACGATACCAAGCCGCATAGGATACCCAGCAAAAGATATAATGGGAGCTCTGAAACATAACAAAGCTAGCCTAAAAGTCTGTCAGAAAAGATACCATATCTCAAATGAGAAGACTGTAAGTACACAAGGAAAATAACGACACATTAATGCGTGTAGCAAGAGTACACTATGGCATAAAGGTGAAGTTACTCCATTATGACTAAGAAGTTACGTGTAAGACTGAGTACAGCGCAATTGATAGTAGACAAAGACCAAATTACCGCTCGGTGAACGGAAATCGTAGTCTGGGACCCTGAAGGCAGGTTCAGAACCAAGACCAACTTGTGACAATACTGAAGCAATTACAGCACTGAGTATGACCATTGAGGTTGTATTTGTAACTGATGCCGATGACTCCGCAGATGATGGCCATAAAACAGACTCTACTGCAAAGAAGCAACCAGCAACAGCAGCATAGAACCCTGTGAAGCACAAAACTCTACAAATTATATGATGACGAGGTCAGTGATAGGTAAATAAAAGAATTTGTTTCATTTTTCTTTTATAATGTTTGAGCAGCATAAAAAGGAAAGTTTGTTTACTAATTCTCACTGTCTCATACGTTAATGACAAAAGGGGAAACTCAAATTATTAATTATACAGTTACACATACCGAAAAGCAACAGATTTTCCCATTTTCGCTACTCAAGAAAAGGATTCGTAGAGCACAATCTCATTATACCTTTTGAATAAGCTCTTAGCAATGAATTATAAACTTCCATTAATTAAGACATCAATAAAGAAGATAACAGGAATTTACTTATACGGAACTGGAATTTCAGCAGGGAAAGGTTCATCACTTTGGTCTATGAAAGGAAGCAACGACAAAGGTATTCAGAAATGCAGGTTCTCTATGCAAGTTATTGTACCAAGTGAAAAGAAATATCCATAGATTGCTATTAGATCATAAATCATTCTTCAACCTTCACCTAACAGTTTAAACTTTTAAGTTTATTAGTGTCTTGACATAGTATCATAGTCTTATTAATCAAGTTGTCATTAGTTCCTTTTTTAAAATCCTTATTTTCTTATAATTATTACTTAGCATATGATATGTAGTGTGCCTGTGCTTAATCATTGCTATAAGTCTAAAAGGGCATTGGCGTGAGGGGTTATATTGAGATATAAAAGCATTCCTGGACCCTCACCTAATAATTTAAGCTTTTGGGTCTATTATTTTCCTGACAACTTTAGATTTTCATTTGAAATGCACTCTTTCTCCACTTGCTTTGATGTTGGTGGAGAGTCTGTTAGCGAAGTTTCTCATATTTCATTTTTGGTTTAAAAGATATAAGCAGCTCGAGGAGTATTCTAATGTGTTGGCAGACATTTATTTCTCCTCTTCAATGAAGGAAGATTACTAAGACAAGAGACTAAATTAGAAGAATGAGTCCAAAAAGGAATCTACAAAATGAAACATCAAACAAAAACTAATGAAGCAGGCCTCGGAGTCCCTAAGTGAGAGAATTCAGAAACAGAGATTGCATATAAATGAGTCAAGGCGAAGACATTACAGTGCTCCATAACAAAACGAAAGGAAAAGAATGCTAATTGAGGATTCAGACATAATGCTCCATCTACATGGTAGCAAATATAGCAAAAATCTATTAATTTTACAGACATTACTTCATCCAAAGCCCTGCATTCTCCAAGAAGAATTTTTAAAAAATAGTGAAATCCCCACTGATGCGAGATAAAATTGTTTTATCAAACAATACCACCTAAAGATAGTACATTAGGGGCCTATATGTGCCATGGATTTGCTAAATATAAGCAATATTTATACTAATCACAAGACTGAAAATACCTCATATTCCCACTTTAAAACATTCCTAGAAAATATCAAAATAGATATCCAAAAATACTTAAAGTTCATGTTTACAACTCAATCAATCCTACGGGTCATGGATTAATTTAGCTTGTTTTAGAATTCCGCTTTCACCCTCTCCTTGCATTGCACATCATTCTCCCCTGCTTGTGAATAAGTCATTATCAAAGTCTAAAGAAACTGAGGAGGATAAACGGACAACTAAGAATCATCCAATAGCATCTCATGCATACTACCTTCTTGTTTAGGTTGTACCTAGAATTCATAGCTCTAGTCCAAAATTCAAATCATTAGAAGCATGATGTGAATAAATTATATAAATAATTCAGAGCATATTTCAAGAAAAATCCTCTTATTTAAGTGAATTTTAATTAAGTTTTGGTTGTTACTCATTCAGAAAGAAGTTGTTGAAAGAAGAAAGGCAAAATCGTCATTTTATCTCATCTAAGCTTTATTGGTTTAGTTGGAAAGTTTATCTCAAGCCCTACAATTTTATCTCCACAAAGCGTTTCAAGATTCTAATGATTTCGGGAAAAAACAGATATGCACGATAAGTGATTATTGGAGATCCACAAAAATAGAATGTTTTGATCTCAATTGATTAACGGGGTTGCAAATCAATTATGCATACAGGAAACTTGAATGGAAACTAGGTCTGTGAAAGGTAGGCCTTTTATGGGAGACTTGGGCTGTTTTGGAGAGGGCAAGACAACATCTAAAGAGGGAACAGAAAAATCTGCTACACGGTAGATTTCCAATGAGGGCAGCAAGCTGTTTTACAAAGAAAAACAGAGGATAATCTGCACACGGCAGATCAGGAGGAAAGAACAGAAGAGCAGAGTCTGCTAACAGCAAAAGAGAAAAACTAGAAAGTTGGCAGCGGCAGAACTAGAATCCAAGGGCATACTTCTTCAAATTTCCTTTTCTTCTTCTTTTCTGTAGTCCTTTGAAAGAATGAACACCAATATTTTCATATTTGTTGTTTATCCAAACATGAACTAAGTTTTCATCACTAGAGTTTTAGATGTAGCCTATGGTTGAACTATATTCTCTTGAAATTTATTCATGACACAATATTTTCTCTTTTCATTGCTTCTATTTATACTAAATGCTTGTGAATGTTTAATCACCATTTATATAATTTGATATTATATATTAAGACCGAGGAGAGAAAAATACATAATTGATCTTGAGAGAAGTGATATAAGTTAAATTTTAGATAAAAATAAACTACATAGACTTGTAGAATCTTTGAAAAGATGGATTAAAATTCATATATGGTTATATAATTTATTTATATAGAGGTATAGTGAATAGTTATTTGATCAAAATTTTGATTAACTCAGAAGGGAGTATCAAATATCATTGCTATCTTAATCGTCATAATGATTGACTATTGTGCATGAAAAATTGAAAGCTATTAGATAGGAATACCTATATAAAATCTAAAATACTGTAGTATCAATCTTTATTGAATTTAATCTCATTTAGTGCGATCTCCATAGTAATTAATCATTCGGTTAGTTACTCAGCTGTGCCCTCATTTAATTCGATTGTTTTAATAATATCAAGATAAGGCTCATTTTGGTACTTTATAAAAATTCAATCCTTTGAGAGTCGATTCTCGATTTATCACTTTATTACTTGATACTATACCGTGCAATTGCAATTTAACACAACAATGCATCAAAACTATGAAACAAAATATTAATCAATATATATTAGTATTGATCCGCGACATAGATATTTTCTAATACCGTGAAAAAATCATAAAATGTCATTATATTGGCGATATATTATAATATATCGGCTAATCTTTTACCTCTCCTTTTGTTTTCCTTTGCACCCCAGCCCCTTGTTTTCTTCTCCTCTATACTTGTATTTGCACAACCTAATCACTTAAAAAATCTTGTATCAGATTATCGCCGACATATTGTAATATACTAGCTAATCTTTTACCATCTCTACTTTTATTCTCCCTTGCACGCTCGAGCCCCTTCTTTTGTTCTCCTCCTCTCTACTTATATTTGCACGAATGAATCATTTAAATTTGTTATCATACCTAAACCTTAATCACACAATTTTAAATAGATTTTATATTTTAAAGGCATAGATTTGTCATAAATCTAAGATTGGAACTGTAGTTTTTCGCAATGAACAAGCAAGATTATTGCAACAAGTAATTGAACAAGATGGGTTGAGGTTTTCATAGAGACTCCCTCCATAAACAAATGGGTAACTGAAGAAGCTAGGGTGAGGTATTTATGGGAAGGAGAGGAAGAGTATAACCGGGTGTGATTATAAAGTATATGGAATGCCACTGAAATTTAAGGTAAATGATGGTGTAATTTATGACTTGAAGAAGAGGACTCCTTGCCTGCCTTCCTACCTCCTTGGCTCATAAGGCAATTGAAGAAGACGGGGTGAGGTATTTATAAAGAAAAGAGAGAACAGGTGGGAGGGATAATGGTGGCAAATTAGCTAAAATGCAAAATTTCCTACAAAAGTCAATTTTTTTTTTACCTGAAGAAGATGACTACCAGCAAAAAATAAATAATGAAAGTGAAGTGGAGCTAAGTTAGAATGTTAAGAGGAAGGATCCATATATGTGTTGATAGGTGGTGGTAGAAAATTCATATGCCATGGCGATTCAAGAAAAAACTACATATCTATATTTTCCCCATTTTTTGCCTAGCTCAAATGAGTAATTGACAAAATCAACATATTCAAGGTCACATATACAAGAAATATTACTCACAAAAGTTTGAAATTCAGCAAATAGCAATTCAATACTAGGCTAAAACTTTTCCATGCAATAGAAAATTAAATAAAATTTTGAAGATAGGAAGAAAACCAATCTTAGGTTGTTTAAGAGAAGCCATAGCATCACATAAACAACGTCCACTATAATGTAACACTAAAAATAAGTAATACCACCATAAAATTTAAACTGAATTAGAATATCAATCAAATTCAATCAACTTTACTTATATACCTGAGAAAGATGATCCCTTAGGTTCACTATTGAGCAGGATAGACCACTACTAGACTAGATTATCACCGAGTCTGAAGGAATTGAAGCACATGGTGGTGTCGATTCATCTACTGTGGGATGACTTAGAGGAAAGGAAGGAAAAACGATGATCGCTCTAATACTCTCTTAGAACTTAGATCTAATACCAATGAGGATACAAAGAGTAGTCGATAATGGGATTATATCTTTCTATTGGGTCTCAATGATGGTGAGAGTGATGATGAGTCCGTAGCCCCAATTATTGAATGCACTAGTTGTTCTCTCTCCATTACCTTGAAGACCAATCTTGTCTGCCCTATGAATTGATAAATATTAATCCACATTAAACTTATAAAAGATGAGAGAAATGTACCCAAGGAGCTAGAGATATGCTATCTTGATGGATAGTAGTTTTCTGATTTTTGGTGGTTTTTGGAATTTGAATCCCCCCAAATAATTCTAGCACTCATAACTACCCTAACCCCCAGGAATTTTTTGGCTTGTGATATGGACATCCACCTCCTTACTAACATTATCCTCCATAGCCTAAATATTATGGATCTCCACCAGCTCAATTTCCATCCCAATATAGAACACTAGATGGGACCATGACCATCTTTCTGTACCCTCGCGAGTCTAGCCATGACTGTTGATAAGTACCAAAGGTTTCACTAATGGTAAAGGACTAGAACCCACAGACAGGCTTTAAGAAGTTCAATTGCATCTCCCCTTTCAACTCAATAAATGCAGGTCTGCTCCTTATTTATTGGCATGTTTTTGGCTAGTTTTTTAATGACTAAGGGCAAGGAGGTATCAGCATCAATCATCCAATCTGAATAAAGAAGAGGAGGGCTATACTACATGAAGAAGAAGAACACAGTAGTGAATTTATTAAGGTAAATATTGCTTAACTTCAACTTATATCATATAATTATATTTCATTAGTGATATTTGTTATTTGTTTGTGGAGTTATTGTTTGAACTAGCTTTATTTTGTTATTTTTTATTGTTTTGTTATTGTCTAGCGTATTATTTGCTATTAAGGTATTGATTCCATTTAATGAAATCAAAACATTTCATATTTCTATAACTAAAATATAAAAAATTTTAATATACAACTTAATTTTGATATGGTCACGTATAAAATAGTCAACACGTACAATACCAATCCATATTTCCTAATACAGCCATTACTGATGCTGCCATGACCGATGCGTCATTTTAATCAATGCACAAGCCCATTCAACTAGAAGCTAACTAATAACGCACTTGATAATCCTTGCAACAAAGAATATTGTTCAGGCTTCAGAATGCTTAGATCCCAGGTCAAGTGCTGCATGCCTACCTGAAATATTTTGTGTTTTTAGCATCTAATAGAACACCAGACCCTGGAATGCAAAGATATGATATTTGAGGAGTTTAAAGGCTGTGGCTTAAGAAAGCAATGGACTGTAAAGCTATACCACAGCCTCTTGTCACTGATGGACACTCCCATTGCTCAACAGACAACCTTATGCCATTTGGAGACAGTGGGGCACTCCTTGTTACTTGATCAGATGTTCATCAGTCATATATGTGGTGCAAGTACGTGATTTGCTTGCCACTTTGTTTGCCTTTTTGTTGAATTTACATCGTTTGTCACTCAGATGGCCACCCTAGCCTCAGAGAGTGGGCACCTCATGGGCCGGAGCATGGATAGTACTTGTACTATCAGAGTCGTGCTCAAACATTGCTGCAGGAGAAGCATGTACTGAGGAAATCCATAAGAGAATTGCATGATAATGGGAAAGTTGTGACAAGCAATGTTATGCGAGAATATCTGGATAGTAGGTATGGTGCATGGGAGTAGTGAAGTTAAGGTTGGAGCACTTTGTTTATTATTGGGCAAGTGTGAAGCATTGTAATTGTGGATGACTTGGACATAAAGGTGTCAAGGGTTGGCATTGGAATGCAGGAATCGATAATAGACACCTTGACAAAGGAGCAAAGGAACCAGGTAGATTGCCACTGACCAACACCCCCAATTCTTGATGGATAACATTATGCCACATGGGGACACTCCTTATTACCTGGTAGGATGTTCATGGATCATCTGTTTGGTGCAGATATGTACTTCGCTAGCCACCTTAGTTGCTTGTTGTCAGATTTCCATCATTTGTCACCAAGATGGGGCAGTCTTGCTCCAACCTAGTCTCAGGGGTGTGGATGTCACACGGTCAAAGCTTAGATCCTTTGACTCTATGCCCTTGCTCATAGATGAATTATTGTTGCATTGCTAAAATGTGGAACATCTAGAGTGAGATGAAGAAGATTTGGACTCTGACCATAGATAAAACATCATAATCATTATTGGTCTCAGTTGTATCGGTATCAGGCATAACTAGTGGTGTACATTTGTATCCAAAATATTGGAGTAAAATTAGTTTTCTACTATCATATCAAAATTGAGTTATAAACTAAAATTTTATTTTATCTAATCATACTTTACATATATGAAATGTTTTAGTTAATTTTATTCAATACAATCAACAATTTAATGACAAAAAAATACAATAGCAAGTAACAGAATGACGAGTGATATGAAATAATGTTAATTCAAGCAATAACTCTGCAAAGAAGCAACTAATATCACTAAAAAAATATAATTATATAACACAAGTTCAAATTAGGCAATAATTACTTTGATAAGTTCACCACCCATGTTGATTTTGACAGAGAGTATATTCCTAGTCTTTGTTGGTTGGTCTGGACAATTGATCTCAATATCCTCCCCAACCTTGATTATTAAAAAAACATCCTACATAGGCCACTAGTAGCCTCAACAATACTATCAGTTAAACCTGTAGTATTCATTGAATGATCCTGGCTAGACCTGTGAGAATGAAAAAGGTCATGGTCCCATGCAGTGGTCCATAATTGGGTTGATATTAAGCTGGAGGTGCTTCATAATATTCAAGATGTAGAGGATACTGGTAGTAAGAGAGTCAACGCCTATATCCATAAGCTGACAAATCTGGGAATGAGGGTAGCCATGAGTACTAGAACTATCACTAGGGATTCAGAAATACCAAAACCACCAAAACTATCATCACCCCTCAAGATGATGAATTTCTAGCTCATAGAGTGCTTTCCCACTTTTACAGGTTTAAATTAATCAATACTCATCTCATTATTTAATAGGGCAGCTTACAACTAGTCTCCAAAGGAGGTGGTTTAATCATTTGAGTTCATCATCACTCCCACCATCGTTATAGCCCAATAGAAAGATATGATCCCCATCACTACTTCCACTACCTGCATCATCATTAATACTGAACCTAAGTTCCAAAGAAGTATGATGCAGCACACAACCCAGGCCCACCAACTAGCTCTCATGGGCTTGGCCAACCAGCTTTTTGAAGAGATATTTTAATGTTATTATATTTAATGGGCACGAGTAGTACTTTATATCTCATTTAGAGGTTAGTTGATAGTTGTCATTTATGTGTGAGATGTCCTAAACTACTAATTAATAATTATCTTTTAGGTAGAAGATGTCTTAATCAATATGTTGGCTAATAGACTTTAATTCTAATAGTTGTATTGCTTTTATCTTGTATTTATTCCCTTGTAGGGATGAAATAAAATTCAGATTAAAAATTGGTGTAAGTAGAGGGGAAAAAAATGAGAGAAGCCACATTAGGGTTATTCTATTTACACTTACGTAAAATTATTTACATAAAGTATAAATTATTAAGTACCCTTGTAAGGAAAATGCCACAATGGATATAATCAAGCATGTTTCCCTTATATTCTAATAGGATATTCTCTTTATATTTTAACACTCCCCTCAAGTTGGAGTACAGATTTTAATCATATCCAACTTACTACAAATGTAATTAACACGAACATTAGAAAAAAGATTGATTGACAATATCGGCTAGCTATCAGTTCTAGTTTGTTTAACTTAAACAAAACTTTGTTAAATTTTCTTACAAGCGAAGTGACAATCCATCTCCATATGTTTGGTGTGTTTGTGAAATATTGGATTAGACAGAACATATACTGTTGGTTGATTATCGTACCATAAGTAAGATAGTTTAATATTTTTACATCTCAGCGACTTTGGTTACAATCAGATCCACATTACTTCACATGTAACATATATCAATGTATGATACTGTGATTTAGTGTTGATCTTAGAACTATATTCTTTTTTTTTGCTCTTCCAAGACACCATATTTCCTCTAATGAATACACAATATTGGCAAAATAAATCAGCAAGTATTATAGCAGCTTTGCAAATCACATAAAGCATCACGAGGCAGCTAATGCACATTGAGGTTCAACAACTACTACAGTTTGCACAGCAACAGAAGTTGCTGTCTTCTAATCAATCTTCACAGCAACACAGCATCATAACTGTTCCACCATATTGTTGCTCTGATTCTGTTATGCCTCTCATATTCATCAGCTGCCATTACATTAATCCAAGTACAGCTGAACAACAACAATTGATCGGTTCAGCACATTAGCTACAGATCAAGCATTGACATCAAGCACACATTGTGCTTTTCATGTTTCAGTCTTATGTACAAATATAATTTTAGGTTTGATACACATTTTGTTTTCTATATAAAACTAGGATCACTTTACTTGGCAACTTATCCAATGGTTGTAATTACTTGGCAACAACCATATAAATAGTTGATCCTTTTCATTGTAATTAAGTTTCTGAATTCATAAAATAAAAACAGCTCATAGAGCTGATTATTTATATGGTGCACTTCATTCATCTGCTTCAATTCGTGTGCTGCACTTCTATATTTATTGTTCCTCATTACTTCTATTTTGTTAGTGCAACATTACTGCTGATACAACATCTTTCATTACACCATTTCACCGATCTGAAACATACATAATCAAGCATTGTGATATGATCTTCATGGCAGGAATTTCATCAACCGGATCACCTCTTCCTCAACACACTTCCATACATATTTTCAGATTTGGAACACCTCCCAATTCTAACATCAAAAAGACATTAGAATAATCCCAGGTTGCAGGAAAACATCAACGCCTTTTCTAAGTGCAGGCATGCCCTTGGAAAATATATTCTAGTGATTTGGTATTGAGTTTAGTTATCTGAGGTCGAATGTCTCAAATATAGCATAAATAACCAAAAATTATTGACAAGATAGAATGTAAGCATTGATTAGGAATAAAAGACGAAACAAAATCTCACCCTAAAGTACTATAAATGGCATACAATTACTAAAATAACAAGCAGTTAGTACAGCCTCCCTCTGAAAGAATTTAGGAACTCTCATGTGAAAGAAGAAAGCACAAACTACTTCTAACTAATGTCTATTTTTTCTTTCCACAGCACCATTCTGTTATGGGGTATCATGACGAGATTTGATGGACAATGACATGCTAACTTGAGTAGACAAGTACTCATGGGAATTATCACTCCATAAGACTCTTATTGAAGAAGAGAACTATTTCTGGATCTTAGCATAAAAAGTATAAAAAAATTAAAAATAGCTCGAA
The DNA here is from genome assembly GCA_025585075.1 of Nepenthes mirabilis. NCBI lineage: Eukaryota > Viridiplantae > Streptophyta > Magnoliopsida > Caryophyllales > Nepenthaceae > Nepenthes > Nepenthes mirabilis. Next base: position 18,758 of record JAODPA010124138.1, read on the forward strand.
ATGATTTTTTCCTTAACTATAACTAGGTAGTACAAAAATAATCATCAATCAAAGTAACAAAATAATGAAAGCCCATTTTAGAAAGCATGGGACATGGATACCAAATATATGAATGAAGTACCTCAAATGTAGTTGAAGCTCGCTAACTATCTCTAGGATAATATGACATGCAATAGTGTTTAGCAAACTAATATGCTTGCAAAAATAAAGTTGACATAGAATAAAGACTGGTACATAATTGCTTTAAATTTGATAACAAATGATGGCCCAATTGACAGTGAAGCTCAAATAGTAAAAAAATGGCAGTAGGGCAAAACTATAGGATATGGTCCAATGTCCAACACAGAGACTTCCTCAATATAACACTAACGAAAATATAACACCAATTCTTGTAACCAAAGCTAAAGAGCCATCGACTAGAATAATAGCAAGGGGCATAATCCAAGAGGACATGGAAGCATTAGTCTCGTAGACAGCACTGCGAAATGTACTTAGTTCATTTTTAATGGCAATTAAATAATAACCAAAACACTATTTTCAAAGTAATTCCAAGAAATTCTTAACACCAGCAATAAACTCAAACTCAAAATAAACTCGTCAGTGAAACCATTAGAGAACTTAACATGTAGCCTCAAGAGGTGTAGCCCCAAGCTACAACTATATGTGAAACGAAAGGCAAAAGACATGGCCAGAAGTGTCACTTAACATAGCCCTCAGCTTTTCACTTCATGTAGCTTCAAGAAATCACAAGACAAAGCAAAAATATAACCACCAAAATAGTAACGACAAACCACAAGAACACACGAATTCACACACTGATCATCAATCAACGAAATGGCATCTAGCAAATCTTAACCAAACATTTTGCATGGACTCATCAAACAAACCCCGATTTTATCAAGACCCAAAGAAAATCACAACAAATACAATAGATCTACTTTGATTCATCATCGATGAAGCCCTATCAGGCAACAACAACCTCAATAACAAAAGAAATGAGGATGAAATCTCCCAAATTCTTTGAATTGAACAAGGTAGAGCCAAATCTAGCATTTTAAATACAACTCTAGATCGCAAAAATCAATGCAAAATTATCATCAATACATAAAATCAACACAGGACATTGGCTCAGCCTGGTGAGGCCTACCTACCAACAAGATATCCTCCTTATATTCAAAAATTAGAGAAATACATGTTTTGTGAAACTTGAAGTTGTGTTTTTGAGCTTACTACATTTAAATTTCTATTCCGCTTATCCAGTTCCCTTATCAAAGTATGAGAGCTATCTTCATGTTTCCCTCCTCCTTGGCCCGCTTGTTGCAACTTCACTGACACTAGATGCTTCAGTTCCTTCAAATTCGTAGTAACCCTGTATGAATTATTTTTCCTATCAAATACTGTACTCCCATTGCTTTGATTATGAACCCAATGGATCGTCTTCCACAAATATATAATCAAAGTTAATTGGCTTAAATTCATCTTCTAAGTCAACTTGGGTATTCTGGTAGTATTTCTTATTTCTAATGATAAATTATAGTAGACATAGGGAGTGTCTTAATATTCAAGCTTTGGCTTCTCTAAAACAAACCATGATTAGCACTTTCGTTTATTTCTCCAATTTTTTATTCAAATCTTGAAAATTTGATTTTATTTTATGTTAAATGATAAGTTTTAGCTTAGTGTGGCAGTACTAGATTTTAAATAATTTTTGGAGTATATGCGACCTTGAACAAGTTGATTTCCTAAACTACACATCAGCGCAGGAAAAAATAAAAAGTGAGAATAATTTCATACTTCTTCCCTTAAATCACCAAGGCAGATAAATCTTCTGAAACATGTTAACAAGTAAATGGATCATTCCTCCAGCATTCATCCACCTTCATCTCACCCTCGTCGTTTATTCTCCACTAGTAGTCCTCTTCTCATGTAACAAAACTTGACCTCATTTACCAGAAAGTTTATATTTCATCTAATTTCCAACCACACTCCCTTCTCTCTCTCATCTTTATAAATGCATCACCTCATCTTATTCAATTACCCCATGATACAAGAAGGGAGGGAGGCAGGGAGTCCTCTATTTCATGTCATATATTTTATCCTCATTCATCGGAGACTTCACCAACATTTCATCTACTTCATAACCACAACCCCTTAGGCGTTTTCTCAACTCTCCATAATTAACTCACCACGTCCTCTTCAACTACCCCATTTGTTTAGATGGATCTTCATACATAAGGATACTAGATTACCTAGTAGAAAAGATTTAAAAATCATCACAAACCTCCCTTTTTCCTTTTTCTTTTGTATTCCAATTTCGTTTCTGGATTATCATATGTAGAGAGGTCTCTACAAATACTCAACCCATCTTCATCAATCATATCTTACAAAAACCTTACTATTTGTTCTCTGTGAAATATTTCGGACTCTAATCTTAGATAAATAACAAAATCAAAGATTTTAAAAGATGAAATCTATTTGAATTGTGAGACAAAGGTTTAGATATGATTAATTGTGTTAGATTTTGAAGAAAGAAAACAAATTTGAGTAATTTGGCCATTCAAAGCACTTAATAGAAGAGTAAAGAGTAGAAAAGCAACACCCAAGCGTGCAAATGAGAACATAAGGAAAGGAGGGTGAAGTATCATCCAATATAACATAATATATTTCCAATATGAAGATATATTGTGATTTATTTCACAATTACAAGAAAAAGCCATGTCATATATATATATGTCTATATCAACCAATATGTTATGGGCCTTAAAAGTAGGATAGATTTTCTTAACAACTGACTAGACTCGGTTCTCAAGCAATGCCTAGTAAAAAATTGATTTTAAGCTAATCGACAAATACCTTAAACTTGGCATATTCTCTCTCCATCATCAATGAAAGTATCAACCAATACGATACATATTGGCCAATATATATCGGTATCGAGGCTCCCTGATACCGATATTTCCTGATATTGCGATAATATTGTAATATATTTTTATATCATCCGACAAAGCTAATATATCAATTAATATTCAAAATATCAGCCGATACGACTCTATCAGTTTTTTATTTTTATAATTTTTTCGGCCAATTTATTCGAAACTGATATATATTATCTGATACCGATATGATTACGATCAATACTGACACTAATATTCTCATCCATACTCTCCGTATTTGAACTTCAAAGAGAATCCTGAAATGGAACTCAAGGAAGTTCTCAAGATGACAAAGGGTGGCTTGAACTAACAGTAACTAGAAGCCAACATACTTGAAAGGGGCTAAAGAAGCCTATCAAGATTGTCCGACAACAAAAAGGGTGGACTTGTCTCAACAATAAGAGCCTAAATGGTGATTCAAGTTAAGATCTAAGGAGGATTCTAATGGAAAGCCTAGGGCCTCGATTGAAGTATTAGAATGTGTATGTTTCTAAAATGAGCGCTAGGGTTCCAATGTAAGCAACTATGGGACTGATATATGGACTAAGCCAGAGGCTAAGGTTGGTAAGATTAGGTTTTCAGAATGGTTGCATCAACAAGGAGACGGTGATGGTGGTGGCCATACCAAAGAATCCTCTCTTTCTTTTCACAAAGGTGATTGTGCAGCCATACAAGGTAGTAGCACAAGATTGGGGGCAATGATAAAGGCAATGAAACAAAAAACCTTGGACTCTTCCCATTGCAATGCAACAGGAACATCTACCCAAATCGTGATATTTGGGTGGCCATTCACAAAGGGATCAAAAGTTGAAATTAATTTTCTATTTATCAAACAAAATCTTGATATGACAATGTAATGGTTATATAATGCTATATATTGACCAATATTTTACCCTCATTCCTTTTATTCTCCTTCATAAGCTAGAGCCCCAACTTTTCTTCCCTCTTATCTTTTTCCATGCAGTATTCGAAAGGCCAAATCATCTGAATTCATTTATTTTCTTCAAATATAACATAACTACATCTTAATTTCATATTTCAAATAGAAATCATCTTCCAAAAGCTTATATTGGTTATAAATCAAGAGTGGAGCAAAGTTTGTCATGAACAACAAACAATAAGATTTTTTTTTTTTTTTTTTTTGCAAGGGATAATTGAAGAGGGTGGATGACGTATTTATATAGACTCCCTCCCTGCCTCTCTCTACCTAAAATATGGGGCAATTGAAGAAGACGGGGTCAGGAATTTATGGAAAGGAGAGAATACAAGGGGTGTGGTTGTAAGATAGATGGAATGCAGCTGAAATTCCAATAAATAATGATGATTTCTAACCTGAAGAAGACTCCTTGCCTTCCTCCTTGACTCCATGCCTCATGGGGCCATTGAGTAATATGGGGTGACATGTTTACAAAAGAGGAGTGAGATGAGGGGTTGGAAGGGGTATGGTCGCAAATTAGACAAAATGCAACATTTCCAATAAATGAGGGTTTAAGTTTGTTACCTGAAGATGAGGACTACTGGTACAAAATAAATAATGACAAAGAGGTAGAGATACGGCTGAATGTTGAAGGATCCATTAATGTGTTGATAGGTAGTGGTATAAAATTCATCCTCCGTGGTGATTTAAGGAAAAAATATCAAAATTATTATCATTTGTTTCCAACTCCAATGAGTAGTTAAGGAAATCAACCTATTCTATGTCGCATCTATCCAAAACTTTTTCACAAATGTATGAAAATCACCAACTAGCAATGCAACACTAGAATAGAACTTTTCCAGGCAACGGAAATCAAAACATGTTTTAAAGATCTGAAAAAAGAATTGCAAAAATAAATGAAAGAACTTACTTGGGCTTGTTAAGAGAAGCCATAACTTCAGCACTGAGTCGTAGTCCATTTCCACTATAATTTAAGACTAAAATAAGAAATACCATTAGAAAAATCTAAGTTGAATTAAAAGATTAATTTAATCCAATCAATTTTAATTATACTTTAGGTTGATGATCTTAATGGTTCATGATTGGATCAGCTAGAGAAAGCACTACTAGATGGGAAAGATAATTCAAGCTAGGTTACTGCTGATTTTGAAGGAGCTAAACAAGTGGTGGTGTCGGAGCAGTTGTTACAGGACCAACTTCCAGGGAGGGAGGGAAAATAAAAATAGCTGTAATGCACCCTTAGAACTCAGATACAATAGCAATGATGATGCAAAAGTGTAGAGGTGATGATGAGATTTTATCTTTCCATTGGGTCGTGATCATGGTGAGTGATAGTGAAGCTATATCACGGAACCAACTAGGCATCCTCAATTCCCTTACCTCGAAGACCAGTCTCATGCTACTACCTTGAGATGATAAGTATTAATCCACAACTATTCTATAGAAGATGAGAGAAATGAAGCCAAGGAGCTAGAGATTCTCCACCTTGATGGGTGATCGATAGATTTGGAGGTTTTAGGATTTTTTAATCCCATAGTAATTCAAATACTCATAACTAGCCTCACCGTCGAGATAATATGGCTTATGATATGGCCATCCACCTCCTTACTACCAGTATTTTCTACAACCTGAATATTATGGAGCACCCACAGCTTAATTTCTATCCGATTATGGAAAACCACATGGGAAAATGACCATCTTTTTGTATCCTCAAGAGTCTAGCTAGGACCTTTAGAGAGTATCACAACTTTCACTAGTGGTAATGATAAGATTGTTAGTGGTTTGTTTTGGCTACTTCTTTACTAACCAAAGGCAAGGAGGATTTGACATCAATCATCCAATCTGGGCAATGGAGATGAGGGCTATACTCCATGAAGACCACCATGGTGGTGAACTTATTGAGGTAAATATTGCCTAACTTCAACTTGTATCGTATATGTGGATCTACCGCATGAATGAGCTTCAATTCATGTTCTTTTTGTTGTTTGGTCACTTGCTAGCATATTATTTATTGTAGAAGTGTTGATTCGATTAATAAAAATGGACTAAAACCCCTCAAATATGCAAAATTAAAATATAGTATAATTTTATTATATAGGTCAATTTTGAAGTAATCATATAAAAAATTATTCATACGTTCAACATCAACATGTATCATCCAATACGACAGATACCAATATCGCTGCAATTGATGCCAATAGTGACACCATCATTTTAATGCATGTGCAATCCCATAAAATAAGAAGATAAATAATTAGTATGCAAGGATGATTTATAAGGGCAATCTAGACAATCCTTGCACTAAGATATATCATTTGCGTTTCAAAATACTTAGATCCTAAGTCATGTGCTACTTGCCTACCTGGAGTCTCTTTGTTTTTAGCATCTATTTAAACTTATGAAACATCAGGCCATAGGCATGAGAGGTTGTGACATAATGTAAGGCACCAGAAAGCTATACCATAGTCTTTTTCCACCAATCAACACTCTCGTTGCTCATTGGACAACCTTAAGCCATAATGTCATATGTGGACACTGTCAAATGTTCATAAATCATATATTTAGTACAGCTATGTAGTTTAGTAGTCCTAGGTTGCTTTTTGTTGGATTTCCATCGTTTGTCACCAAGATATGAGTAGGTTGGCCCCACCCTAGCCACAGGGGTGTGGGCGCTGCATGAGCAGAGAGCTGATCCCACGACAAGTGGTATCAAAGTGATTATAAGTCACAGTTGTAAGAGAAACATGTATTAAGGCAATTCATGAGAAAACAGCTTCATATTAGAAAAGTGGTAACAAGCAATGATGTGTGAGGTGATCTGGATGGTGGGCATGGTGTGAAGTAGTGGAGTTAAGGTTCAAGCACTTTGTTATGTAGGGAAGGAGAAAAGTAGGGAAGAGAGACAGAGGGGTAGAGACAAGAATAGATGTTAGAGGGTAGAGATAAAAAGAGAAGAAACCAATGGGGAGAGGAAGAAGGAAGTCACAATTATTCAATTTCACAAAATCTCAAAACATTCATTCATTCAATCAATCAAATAATAGAGCGTGGGGTCTTTATAAAGAGAAATTTTAGACCTCAGATAATTTGGTAACAAATTATTTATTTCTAAAAATAAAAGAAATCACAATAAAATCATATAAATAAGAGTAAATAAAATCAAACCAAAATCTTACCCAATAAGTAAAGCAAATAAAATAAAAGCCAATGAAATCGGAATCTCTTCTAATCAGAATCTCTTGGAATATTTGATATCCGTATTAATTCTCCCCGGGTAGTTGAAACTCGACCCCGTCGAGTTAAAACTTTTGTAGGGAACTTCACAACCGCAAGCCGAGCAGCGATGCAAACGGCCGCCAACGTTACTACACACGTGGGAGGGGAGCCGAAATTAGACTGAGTTCCTAATGTCGTCCAAAGGATCATGACTTGGGCCTGCAGATGTGCAATCCTGTAGACTCTGATAGAGTTATAATATACCTCGGTCAAACTAGTGGCGTGTCTCGCGACCAATCCAAGCAATCTCAGACTCTCTCTGGCCAATTCATTTGACAAAGAAGTGCTAAACCGCTCCATCCCTGGGAGACATAGGCTGCTCATCTAGAAATAATATCAATTTTATCGTTGTGTGCCAGGAGGGTGGAGAGTTACGTAGAAATGGGTGGACATGCAATATATGATACATCTGGGGGCACATCAAAGGGATCAATCAATGGATTAAAACTACCTTTAGAAATAAGGAATTGGATACCATAGAAAGTAGTATAAACATTAAAAGGAGATAAAATATCAATAACATATGCAGTTAACCCAATCCGGTGTAAAATTTTAAATAAACTAGTATTACAAGTATGCAATGTAGAAACGGGCCCATATAGACGCCGCTTTGATCTGATTCAAACCATAACATAACCTCTAACATGAAATGCAGCATGTGTTTTATGCATATCAATTTGAAAATGATATGAGGCATGAATTGTTGCCAAAGGTTTATTGATCTCGATATATACGTCATGAAGATGTGGTACAAAAGTTTCGGCCGTCATGGACAAACGAACACATGGGGACATCAGGATAAGGCCTAATGGTTTTGAAAAGGCCACGAGAACAATATCAGCAAACATAGTAGACTCGATAATAGCTACACGTTTAAATACTGTGAGACTAATAATATGTAATCCTTTTGTCTCAATGACAACTTTTTTCCATTGAGAGTCATGATTTTGGGGGTAAAGGATCGATGTGAATTTTCTTACCTTTATGAACAAAAGAATAAGAATTAGAATGACCTTGAATATGACATTCAAGTCGTATAACCAAGGGCGCTCGAGAATGACATGACCTACGTCCACCAGTATAACGTCACATCAAATGTGATCGTTGTACTCTAAGAATTGAATGAGTACAACACAACATTCTTTAACAGATATAAAAGATATGTCAATCCAAGAGACGCTGTATGGATTAGGGTGTAGGATTGCCTTTAACCCCAAACGAGAAATAGTATTTGCGAAGACCGCATTGATATAACTACCGTTATCTACGATAACATTGCAAGCCTTCTTATTCACTTTGAAGTAAGTGTGAAAGATAGTGTGACGACACCAATTATCAGCCTCTTTAAATTGTGTCAATATATATCGCACAACGCCTAAAAATGATGTATCAAAGAAAGAAGAACGGGAGTCTAGACTGGAGGAAGTAGGCCGAATGCAGCTCACAAATGTGTCAAAGTCATCATTATTCAAGTCATCAAACTCCACTAACTTGGGTACATAGACTTATTCTTCAAGGGGTTTCTCATTTATTTCATTTTGTCCATCAATTAATAAAATTTTACTCAGACATTTGAAAAAAATATGCCCAAAACCTTTACAGTTGAAACACTATAACTAATAATTTCTTTTCGGGACTGCAACATCCTTTCCTTAGGATTCCCTTGTAAAGGCAACGATAGAAGGAGGGGTTTCTAAGACAAACTTAAAATTGGTGGCAGGAATATGTGATGTGGATTGATAATACGGTATCCTGGTAATTAATTCAAAGTTTCGGACCAAATTATACGCATGGTCCAAAGTATTAACTCCACGGAAGACAAGTTCTCTCTTAAGATCCTCGTGTAGTCTTTGTTAAAACCTACTCAACGTCATGGCCTCGTCCTTAATGATATGACATCTCATTCGAAAATCACCAAATCAAGTCACATACTCAATTACGAACCGATTACCCTGTCAAAGGGCATTCCACTGGTCGAGTAAGTTGCTACTGTAGGAGCGGGGTAAATACTTCTCTTGAAGGTATCGTTTCATTTCGGCCCAACTCCGAACAATGGCAGCCTGACGCCTAATAAGGAGGCCTTCAATACTTTCCCAATATAATTGAACATTTCTGATCAATTTAAGGTTAATAAATTGAACTCTCCCATCTTCTGACACGCCATACCATTCAAAAAAATAATCCATATCCTAGACCGATTGAGTGAAAACTCGAGGGTCCAAGCAGCCATCAAAGGTAGGGCTATCCAGTTTGATATTTTTAAAGAGGTGGTCATCCGGATCCCGCTCTTATTTATAATGTCGGGGTCTGTACTCGCATTGATGAGGTGGTTGACTATTTTGCCTTCGTCGGTGAGTCCTATTATGGGATGTATCAGAGTTGTCAATATCTAATGAGTGAGGCGAAATTTCTAAAGTGGCAACTCGGTTTGCGAGATCCAAATTTGTTTGACGAGTAGAGGTTAGGTCAGTTTGAATGGCAATTGTGTGGCCTTGCAATTGTTGTTGTTTTAAGAATAATTGGGCTAACTGTTAACTCAAAGTTTCAAATTGGTGAGAGTCCATGATTAGGTCGGGGGTATTATGGAAAATAATTCGACCATTTTGCAAGTGCATACAATACCAATACATCTAACGTAGTTGAGATCAATAAACAATTAAGGCAATCCAAGTTAGTCAATTAAATTTTTTTTTGTGAGATTTTATATGGTTCAGATCACGTAAACTAATATTACTAATCTATTAAAATGATAAAGTAAGAATCAAATGCAATAAGAATGTATCAAATGCTAAGGTAGTGAGATGATGCGAAAGATTTTTTTTCTTTTATTTTGAAAAAATAAAATGGCACACGCAGAAAAAACTAAATACTATTAAAGATAAACAAAATATACTACCCAAAAAAAAAATGGAACAAACACACCTAGAGATGATCTGACCTGCTTGTTGAGACTACCTTGAAGATGATCTGACCCGCTTGTTTGAGACTGCCTTGTGATGAGGATCTTCTACTTTTTGAATTTTATTTGTTATGCTTTTTTTCTTTTATTTTTTTTCCTCTTTTTTTAAACTCTTTTCTTTTTGTTTTTTTCTTTTTTCTTTTTTC
>JAODPA010124138.1:29071-45733 GCA_025585075.1 Nepenthes mirabilis
GAGAGGCTTCAGTGTATGAAGCATAACAAAAGGAGAGAAGGTTGAAATATCTGCCAATATATCATGATATTTATTAATATGGCAACATATTGTGATTTTTTGTAATATCAGGATGTATCAATATAGGATATCTTTATATATTCATACACATACATATATATGGGCCAAGATTTTATAATGGCCTATATTTTGCACTATGGGCTTGCACAATTCTTTGATTAGGTCCAGTCTGAACCTAGAAGGCAAGATGGATTTTCTAAACAATTGACTGGCCTCAGTTCTCAAGCAAGGCCTAATTTTCAATCGGCCATAACCTGATTGACAGATGTCTTGAACTTGTGTTTTCTCTCTCTACATTTATACTTCAAAGAGCAACCTAAAAATAGGAGAACTCAAAAGGTTGTCAAGTTGGCAAGGGGTGGCTTCAACTAACAGTAACTGGAAGCTGACATACTCTTATGGGGCTGGAAGAGCCGGTTGGGATTGTATGACAACCAAAGACGGTGTATTTGTCCCAACAAGAAGGGCCAACAAATAGCGATTCAGGTTAAGGTCTATGGAGGTTTCAAGTGGAAAGCCTAGGGCCTAAAAGTATTGGAATGTGTAGGTTTCTGAACTGAGGGAAAGGATTCCAATTTACGAATCAGCAGGACTGATTTATTGACTAAGCTAGAGGATAGCCAAGGGATTCCACTTATGATAGAGGCTTTGGCTGGTAAGAATTAGGGATTAAAATATGTTGCATTAGTGAGGACATGGTGATGCTGTGATGGTCATGCCAAAGAATCCTCTCTCTTTCTTTCCAAAAATGTTATTGTGCAGCCGTACAAGATAATGGAATGTAATTAAGCAACAATGATGAAGGCAATGAAACTAATAACCTCAGAGTCTTCCCATTATAATGCATCAAGAACGTCTACCAAAATCAACGAGAGAGGCCAGGGATCACAATACACCCTAATCAACAACCTGAGAATTGGATCAAACTGAATCTGACGCAAAATAGATTAGGGGTAGACCTTGTCCAGACTCACATTGTATTTATCAAACAAAATCATGATATATCATTTCATTAGATATATATAGTGATATATCAACCGACATTTTATCCCTTCCTTTTGTTCTCCTTCGCACACCCAAGCCCCTCCTCTTTTCAGTTCAATATTCGAACAGCCGAATCAAAGAAAGATGTTTCCTTTCTCCCAATCTAATACAATTAAATCATACCTAAACCTTAATCTCACAATTTCAAACAGATTTCATTTATTAAAAAGTTTAGATTTGTTATAAATCTAATATAAGAGATGAAGTTTTTTTTTTCACAAAGAACAAATGATAAGATATTTGCACTAGACTCCCTCCTGGCCTGCCTCCTTGCCTTCCTAACTACCTACCTAAGCAGATGGGGTAATTGAGGAAGATGGGGTGAGGTATTCCTAGAAAGGAGAGAAAGTATAAGGGAGTGAGTGGTAAAGTATATGGAATGCAGCTGAAAAATCTAAAAATGAAGTGAAATTTCTGACCTAAAGAACAGGGCTCCTTGCCTGCCTGCCTGCTTCCATTACTCATGGGTCAAATGAAGAAGAAAGGGCAAGGTACTTGTACAAAGAAGGGTGAGACAAAGGATGGGAAGGGGTGCGGTTACAGACTAGAGATGGAATGCAACATTTTCTGTAAATGAGGGTCAAGTTTGTTACAAGAAGAAAAGGACTATTGGTAGAAAATAAATAGCGTGAGGTGGAGCTACAGTTGAATGTTGGATGAAGGATCCATTGATGTATTGACCGGTAGTGGTAGAATATTCATCCACCGTGGTGTTTCAAGGAAAAAATCAAATTTATTCCTAATTTTACTACAGTATCAAATCCATGAGGAAATCAATGTATACTAGATCACAAATTCTCCAAAAATTAACAAGAGGGGCAATTCAAAAAACCTAATACCCCCTAATTAACAACCTTGGGAACTTGACCAAACTAACACTGGTGCAAAATAGATTAGGGTTAGGCGTTATCAAAAATAACCTTGTATTTTACCAAACAAAACCCAATAAAATCAATACATTAGGTACTAACTACAAATCAAAGGTGGGAACAAATAAAACGGAAATCCTAAACAAACAAGAGGGCAATGGCTCGTTTGGATACAGAGAAAACAGAAGAGTGAAGACTATGTCTGAAAAATTTTTGGAGCCAGAAGGAAGTGGAAAGGGGCACCATTCCCCTCGACAAACCTTTTTTGTCCTTCCCCTCCATGTTTTGGAGGGATGGAAGGAAGGGTGGGGTTTTCATTGGATTCTCATTTATATCCTTCATGCATTGGATCAATTGCAAAATTGTCAATGACAACATTGTTGTTAGAATATGCTTTTGCGTGTATACTTTTTGTATGGGAATTATAGTCTTTGTACTATTTTTTTAAAAAGCTGATAAATATGAAAAGATCCAAACCCAAAGGTATGGGGTTTTCTATTAACGTACTTACTCATATTATTACATGGTATCAAAGAGGAAGAAATTTCTAACCTAGTTGCCGCCCCACCGCCGATGGTAAGTTGGCTACTGTTAGGCTTCTTATCTCATTAACTACTACTCATCACTGATCGTTACATTAATTAAACTCAAGAATGCTTTCTTACTTGATGATTTTGGTATGAAATTTAATTAAAGCAACCACGAGTGTTTGTCTATTAAGGGAAGTCTAGATTTGTTTCTCAATTGAAGAAGTCCCCACAGTTTGAAATAGTCACGACAAGTGTGGTTTAGCTGGTTAAGCATTCGAGTTTGGGCTCTCCCATTGTGACAATGACCACTTTGTGTTCTATGCTATTATAGTGCTAGGTGTATTTTTCTCGTTGTGTATGTGAATGATATTGTAATTATTAGCAGTGGTAGTATTAGCATTTCAAATATAAAAGTGTTCCATCAAAGCCAATTTCAAACTAAAAATCTTGGCATTGAAGTTGCTAAGTGATGTCTATCTTCCTTTCACAGAGAAAATATATCATGGATTTACTTTGAGAGACTCGTATATTGTATTCAAAACATTGTGATGGAATTAAGTTATCTCATAATGATGGGAGATCTATATTGAATCAGAAATATCAACGACTAGTTAATAAGCTCAATTATCTTACTATGACTCGTCCAGATATTTTTTTTTAACTAGTGTTGTCAGCCAATTTTTATCTTCTCGTGTTTTTTTACTGGGAGACTGCAATGTGAATTATAAGATATCTCAATAGTACACCAAAACAATGCTTAGTATATAATGATCATAGTCATACTCAAGTCTAAGGATTCTAAATGGGCTAGATTGTCATGCAATCGGAAGTCTACCACTGGCTTGTGCCGCGGAAGAGTAAGAAATAAAAAGTGGTTTCCAAGCCAATTGTAGAATCAAATATTATAGGTTAACACATGTTAACATGTAATGTGACGTGGCTTCGACAATTACTCAATTCTCTTTGTGACAAAAGTTTTGGGCTTTCTCAATCACGGTGCAGTAATCAAGAAACTATCCATATATTACATTAAATTTGGAGTACACAAAATATATAGAGATAGATTATTGTTTTGTTCATAAGGAACTCCAACAAGGTTTAGTTCATATTCGTAGCGTGAGGACTGAAGACCAACCTTCAGATATTTTTACTAAATCTTTAACTGGAGTCAGAGTTGTGTATATCTGTAACAAGCTAGCATAATAAGCATTATACTTTAGCTTGAGAGGTAGTGTTAGAATATGCTAGTATATCCTTTTGTAAAGGTATTATAGTCATTGCACTATATTGTAAATAAGCCTATATATATGAATAGATCCCAACCCTAACTTCTGAATTGTATTATTACAATTGTCAATTAGAAATATAACATTTCCCTTCCTCCCTCCTTTTAAACATCCAAGCTTGGGAATGTAAATTCCTCCCCCCTCCCTCCTGCTACATACTCTTCTTATTCACCTTCCTCTGCAATATCCTAAGAAAGCTTAATTTCCTATGAAAACCTTTTAAGACTCGGTCTGTTTGGGATTTCAAATGAACATACTACCAACACTTAACTTTCTACAAATACAACCTATGAAAATACACAACTAAAAGATAGCAATTATAACATTTCGAAAGAAGTTCTAAGAGATTTTTTGTCTAACTGCTTGAGTCCTTTTAGTAGTGGAAAAAATTGGGTAGTCTTTAATGACTACAGTTTTAATACTTTTCACTGCGGAAGAATAAGTTACGCAAATATTCAATGCATATAAAGAATATTTACATCTAGATACTATAAGTATAAAACACCAATCCTACTCATCTAATATCATCAATATACGCAATAAATAAAGTATAGAAATAAACATACACACGATATGATGATGAAACAAAGCCTCAAAAATTAAACAATTCTTAAGTAAAACCTACCAAACTTCTCGAACCAATTAAAGTAAATTCACTATGAAAATGCCAACTTACAAATCAAGTGACACAGATGCATTAACTATTAGCCAACATACTTTTAACACATAACTCCTACCGAAATATTTCTCAAATTTACTTCCTAGCAATAGAATTAGACACCTTCAAATCTTTTCTTAGACTTTACTTCACTGCCTTGAGAACAATGAAAACTTCTATAACTCTAGGATCTAAATTACTGATAGAACTCTGAAAGCTGACAGGTTTGGAACAAGTGTTTGATGGAGGTTGAATGATTTCAAAACAATAAAACATTATCTTTTGAATCATAACTCAAGGAAAAGGTTTCTCTTTTTCTTCTTACCGCTCTAACTCTTTTTCTCTTTTCCTTTCACGTGAATCACAATTAGGTCAAGAGAAAAAAGTCTATTTAAAAGTGAGTCCGAAAATAGGCAAAAAATGCAAAACTATAATTCTACACTCTGGTATTCAAACACTAGTTCAAATGTTAGCATGAACGTCAACGTGCATGCACAGTCCAAAGGTGCACATGTGCAACACATTGTATTAATTTGCGCATGTACACAATCTAATGACGGAAGTGCATGACCCAATATGTTATCATCACATTTGTGTAATCCAACAGTACACGTGAGCTACCCATTTGGTTAATTTGCTAAGATTGTCTAAGTATGCACTAGCATTCAAACGCTATGTCAAACACTAGTTTACCTTTCTACGTTCCAAACATTATTGAGCACGTGATCCTCTACAGCTTTGATAAACATATCTTAAGTTATAATGAATCATAATTAATGAATAAAAAAACTTAAATACAATTCAATTGAGACCAAATTTTGTCACAAAAATAAGCCAATAAACTAGACCTAACAGTTTTCTTTCCTAATATGACAATGAAAAGGATCGCAAATATATTAGTGTCTATTACCATGATACACAAAGTAGATATAGGAATCCAGGAAACACAATTCAGCATGATTTGGTCATGGCGAGGTCGACAACCCCAATCTCAACGAGGTCCCAAACCCCACTATGGATCAATTTAAAGTTGGCCAATTCTTGATCTTAGTAGTCAACTCCAAGTATAAAGCACTAACCCACAAACATACCTAAGAGAAAATTTCATGGAATTCTTCAATAAAAACGATCACAAGTAATTGCAATACACAAACCCTAAACCTAAGGCTTTGTTTGGTTTAGTGGTTATATATATATATGGTCAAACTATTGTTAGTTGTTGCTCTTAAATAATTAATTGCGAGTAACAGCAACAACTATAGAGAAACCCTAAATTTTAGTTCTGCAAAAAGTGTGTTCGTTGCTAGCATTTCAACAACTTATACATTACCCCAAAAAACTTCTATATTGGTTACCAAACAAATAAATTAGTTGTTGGAAGCCCAAAAACAACCAATTCAAACAATACCTAAGCTAAGTCCTTGTTTGGTTGACTAGTTCGGAAATTGTTGCAAGCTGCAACTGTTGATTTTTTTATTGTTGAGATTTTATAGCTATTATTGCTTATATAACAATAGTGCTTGGTTAAACTATTTTTAGTTTTTTGGTTGTTACTCTTGAATTTTTAATTACATGCAATAGCTATAGCTGTCGAAATATTTTAAATTTGAGCAGTGTAAAACTTGCAATTGCAGTTAACATTTTAACAATAATACAAGCTTAATATAATGGTTAACAAATTTTTAAATTGGCTATGGAGGACGAAAATCCCACCACAAGCTTCCAACAGCCAATCCAGATAATCTGTGAACAGGAAGCAGGTTAAATAAATATTATGAGATAATGATTTTCAAAAAAAAAAATCCTAAGATATTCACTACACTAAATTAATACTATGAATGGAAAGAAAATATAAAATAATAAAACGCTCCATATCAGAAATGTAATTCAGAGATTAAAAGAAATACTGATAAGTGATGCAGCAAGCATACTGTTTACCAGTGTACCATGAAAATGTAATAAGTATTTTATAAAATACAAAATTGTAGCAGAGGAATCAAACCCGAGGATATTCCAGCAGCTGAACCAGCAGCAACCAGAGACACCTTTCTCTTAGCACCTTTATCAAACAAAGCACCAATACCTTTGGCAATAGATGAACCAATCTCCACGCTAGGACCTTCTGGCCCCAATGAATTTCCAGTTCCAAGGGTGATACATGCAGCCAATGACTTCAACAGTGGCTGAAGCACACCCTTTAAATGATTAACCAACACTCCAGATGTTGGGCCTTCTAAAGCCTCTCGAAGCACATTCAAGACACCCACAAGCAAACCCCCACAAACTGGTACCAAAATTGTTCGCTTCCATGTTACTTCAAACGGCTCCTCTCTTAACCATGATGCACCCCTATATGGAATCCCATCCCAGAAGAAATCACGTATTTCATGAACCTAAATTGAATTATGAAAATATTTGTTATCATATCTAAGTGAAAATACTAAGCATCATAGGGAAGCCCAAAATAAGTTATAATGAAAAAACACTACATAAAATCACTGAAGTGCCAAACAGGCATCTCCAGCAAATGTGGCATTTAGAATTAGAGACAATAGCAACATATATTGAGGTGCGCTGCATGAACACAATTTTTTTCCTGTGCAAACCTTGAAACCCCAGTTCTATAATTGCACTTAACAATGGCTATGGCAAGTAGGGATTAATAAACTTAAATCCCTCATCTTGTAAAAATATTCTCTTCCAGCTATGACAGTATTTGCATGGGCAATCCCGTAAGCTCACAGAAGCATCCCTAGTTGCATCATAAGCTAACAGTTTGGAACTCCCAGCACGATGCTACTTTGTTCATCATATTTTGCCATAGAGGCTCGCTTAATAAAAGGTTAACTAATCTTGTTATAATATTTTTCTATGTACATGAGCTTTTCAATGATGACCACACTTGACTTGGTAATTGTTTATCACTTCATGATCTACATTACTTCCTTGTATTTATATCTTTTTTCAGCTTTAATAATGAGATTACTTCTAATTAGATGGGAGCGCTGTCAAGTAATGTCCAAGCTTATCCTGTTTAACTTTCACCTCTTATGGCACAAACTTCTTTTAGCTGAGCAAGGCAATAGGCCATTTTTGCACCAACTGTAACAAACCATAAACTAAGTCAAAACCAGTTGAGATCTCGGGCCTAAGGAGCATTAATTGAAGCCATTGAAGTGAGTCCTCTTAATTGAATTATCTAGACAACAACACAGCTGTGATAAAATAAAATCGTAAATCTTGCATGCCAAAAAAGGCATCTGGACATGCTTCTTTACTGCTCAGTCAGTCAAGTTATTTCTGCAGGGAGCTTGAGGAGTTCACATCAGATCTGAGAGTGATAGTTCTCTGTGTTCCTCCAGATGTTCCCTCCACTTAATAAAGGAAAGAGGATACAAGCTTACCGCTTCTCACATCCTATAGTTTCCTATTGTGCTTGTCTTCTCATGTTAACAAAGTTATGAAAAATGAAAATGTTTATGTCAATATAACAGGCTGGCTAACTCCCTATTTTGGAGGGAACAAGTCCCATAGAAAGACAATAAGAAAAATCATGAAATTGAAATCTCTTCTTTGCAGACTCCTATCAGAAGTTTCCTTGTTGGTGCCTGCAAATAAGGGTGGATTTGAGTCATGGATTTAATTTTTTCCTTGGAAGTGTTACTTCTCTCTTTCCCTCTTTGTGCAGGATTTGTTATAATCTTATGCATTCAATGAGCTCTAAAAACAAGAGATAAGTTGTAAAAGTTGCAACCAAGCACACCAAAATGGGCTTTCTTATTTTTCATCTGCTACAAACTTATTGGGATTCTACTGATAAAGATGCCCTCTGTTAAATCTAAATCAATCATTTACATTGGGATGCCTCTGGCAATAATAGCTCAGCCATTCACCATTTGCAACTCAGACAAAAGACCATTGCTAAGAGATGCTATTTACTCAACATTGCAATGGATCCTTAAGGCAAGTTCAGTAGAACCTTCAGTCAAAAATGTCATGCCAATATTTTAGCATATTCAGGTATGTCTTGCCATCTACGAATATTCATTCTTCAAAAGGGAGAAGTAATGGAAAACATCAAATTTAGTTATGTACCTCGTGCAACTTTCTGGTGCTTATGACAAGAAAGGAAATCCCAAAGCTGCTAGAGGTGTGCAGACTGCAGACCACTGAGAAAAACTTAATAAAGAGTTGGCTCCAAACTTCCACTCTCTCAATATACTAAGCACATGTTTTGAGACTCACATAAATACGTCAACTTGCTATCCTCTATATCTTGCCCATTGTTTGTTCCTACCTTTCAGATTGTTCAAACAAAGGAGTATAATAGATCATGGCCTTTTCCGTTTCTTTTTAGAAGTAGGCCTTTCACCATGAAACTCAAAATGTCCATAACTGTTATTTTTCTCTAACAAAATAAAGTTTTCCAAACATACTTCCCAAACATGAGGTCACATTCATGAAATTTCCTACGAATTAGTCCAGATATCATTATTTACATATATTCAGCAAAGGTAACATGTTCAATAGGTTCCTATTCAGGGGCTTCAACTAGCATTTTGCCCCATGTATTAGGAATTGAATCAAGATCCAAACAAGGTTGCAGGAAAAGGTACTTGCAAGCGCCAGTGGTGATCTGGCTAACAAAAAGAACAAAGGGAAATCCACCATGGCAGCTAAACCACG
This sequence comes from Nepenthes mirabilis, assembly GCA_025585075.1. Taxonomy (NCBI): domain Eukaryota; kingdom Viridiplantae; phylum Streptophyta; class Magnoliopsida; order Caryophyllales; family Nepenthaceae; genus Nepenthes; species Nepenthes mirabilis. Next base: position 38,205 of record JAODPA010124138.1, read on the forward strand.
ATTAAAAAATGTTCCTTAATGTAAACCTTTGTGTTATGCAATGGATCTCGTGTAGCAACTCTCTCAAAAGGCAAAATCACGAGGATCTTTGACCGGAAACCAACATAACGGGCTATGTAAGTGGATCTTGTTCTGCAATCCATGCAACTCCACCACAACATCATCGCAGGAAAATTGCAAGGGAACTATTTCTAAATGATGACCATAACCCACATTGGCTTATAACAAATTTAAAAGCTATGGAATTCAACCACATAATAGCTTGATCATTTCAATAACCCACAACTTCCAAGAGATGTCCTGGCACAAGTTTTACCAAATGTTGATGCATCAGACTCAAACTCATGGCTGGAGTGACAAATCTAATCTCAGCTAACTTTTCATGCAATAATACTGTAGCAATAATTTTTTGAACCCATATCAATCTTTTCGCAAAGACAAGATAACAAATCCACCAGAAGAAATGCTAAGTTATCAACATTAAAATTTTTCCCATGGTTAGATTAGGGCTCCATTTGGCTATAGGAACCAGAACTAGAATTTACAATTGGGATTGATATTGCCTGCCTAATTCCAATTCTGATGATTGATATCCATTTAGAATAGCAAAAGAACACTAAAATGAACCACATCGAGCACAGGCCTCACTCTACAAGTTCAGCATGCCAATTCCAAGTTTTGTTTCTTGAAATTAAAAAATAACATGCATAACTATTACAGTTTCAGGGGACAGTTAGAATTTCAACGTTGGAAGTTTTCCACCAGCTAAACATTATAAAAACCTAGTCCAGACTAAGCCAAAAGGATAAATATGCCCTTATTTGGGTCTCTAGACCTGGTTACTCTAGTCAAAAACCCCACTCTAGCAAGTTCCTCATCCAAATTGGGTGGGGCTAATGTGGGCTCATTTTTTCAGCTTGAAACAAGGAGAACGCACATGAACTACAAAAAGAGCATTAGTTAGAAGCTAAGGTGAGTTCCGTCCTTCTTTCCTCACTTTATGGTTGGTCCACCATGAGCAGACCTAAAGTTGCTGACACCGTCTGGGCTTTGAAATGGCAATCTCGCTACTCCAAAGAAAGCCCATAAAAATGCTATTTCTATAGAAAGCAAACACATTCATGTACTTGGACCCCCACTCCCAGTCTGCTAGCATTGAAGAAAGACGGTTCACAAACATATTAACAGAAACAGAAGGTTGAACACATGCGATCTTGCTTAGCTTTTCCCCATATTGAAAGAAACATAGAGTAATATAAGCCACGAATTTTCAAATAATAGACAACTTGATAACTAACAATATCCGCAGGATCTCCGCCTCTTGACATGAATTAATAGTTGATCTATCCCAGTACCTTTGCTAACCAACCAACGGAAGAGCGAGATCACACAACATTTCATCACATGAACGTATTCTCTACTCCTCATTCAATTAATTTAGCAATTCAGCTTGTACTACAAGCCTGAAATCAATTGATTTGACATCAAAAGCTGCAAGAATATTGTTGGGAAAAGATGGCGGACTACTTTCCCGATTAAACAAGACAGTAAAAAATATGAATAAAGAAGAACAATGAACACAAGTATTTTACGTGGAAAACCCTTTTCAACTAAGGGAAAAACCACGGGACAATCCGTCCACTGAATGTGTTTCACTATAAGAGAGATTTGGGAACAATTTCCCTTGTTATACAGTAGAGAATAAAAAAAAACTTGAAGAACAGAGCAACAGCAATACACTCACATAATTGCTTACAGTTTCTCCTACCTTCACAATTCTTTCTCTCTTGCACTTAACTTTCTGTGTATATCTCTCTATATTATAGCAAGTTACAAAAAACTTGCCTTTTTAATATCAGTAACCGCCCATTAAAACTGGACAATATTCTATACAGCCAATGACAGAATATGCTCTGTCCAAAAACAACTGCTCCTACATAACCGTCTGAGATCACGTATCTCCAAACAAATCTGTTGAGCTGGCGTCGTTCTGGATTTCCTGGCGGGTGGCCAGCAGTTGGCCGTCCACATTCTCCACAAGACCGGTCAACATTGGTCTTGACCGCCAATTCGGTCAACATATTGTTGACCGTCCAGCTGGTCAACATTGTTGACCAGCATTCCTTTCCTAAAGGAACCAGCACATTCGTGCTCTGTTCACAAGGACTTCTTCACGGGAGTGATTCCCAACAAACTTCCCCTCACGACCGTGAGGAAGTTAACTCTGTTAGCCCGACCATCTTGCAGCATATCTCATTCTTCCCTTTCGGTAGAATCTTTGTCATCATGTCTGCCCAGTTCTCTTCTGTGGTCACTTTGTCTATTGACAGTAGACCTTTTTCCAGCACCTCTCGCACCCAATGATATCTAGTATCAATGTGCTTTGATCTAGAATGGAAAAAAGAATTCTTACATAGATGAATGGCACTCTGGCTATCACAAAGTACCACATATCTCTCCTGTTTGATACCTAACTCTTGGACGAACTCCTTTATCCACAGCATCTCCTTGCAGGCCTCTGTGACTGCAATGTATTCGGCTTCAGTTGTGGATAGGGTTACACACTTTTATAGCTTGGACTGCCAAGAAGCTGCACTGCCCGCAAATTTCACCAAGTAACTCGATGTGGATTTGCGTGTGTCAACATCTCCGGCCATATCCACGTCTGAGTATCCCACCAACTGCGGTTTGTCACTTCCAAGGCACAAGCACCTCTTGGAAGTACCCCGAATAGATCTCATGATCCACTTCACTGCGGACCAATACTCCTTTCCTAGATTGGACAGAAACCGGCTAACTATCCCGACAGCATGAGCTATATCCGGTCTGGTGCATACCAGGGCATACATTAGGCTTCCCACAGCTGATGCGTAGGGAACGCATTTCATGTATTTCTTCTCGTCATCCGTAGTCAGACATTGTCGAGTGCTTAACCTGTAGTGATTTGCCAACGGTGTACTCACGGGCTTTGATTTCTCCATGTTGAATCGTTGGAACACTTTCTCAAGATAGTTCTCTTGAGACAACCACAACTTCCTTGCCTTCCGATCGAGTAGGATTCTGACTCCCAGAATCTACTTAGCTGATCCAAGGTCCTTCATGGCAAATGACCGTCCAAGCTGCTCCTTCAGCTTCTTTATCCGGTCTCCGTTGCGTCCGATGATCATCATATCGTCTACGTATAGAAGAAGAATAACAAAATCATCATCCGAGAATTTCTGTACAAATACGCAATGGTCACGAGTTGTCCGCCGATACCCCTGACTGGTCATAACTGACTCGAATTTCTTGTACCATTACCTAGGAGCTTGTTTTAATCCGTACAGACTTTTCCTTAGTCGACAGACAAGTTTCTCCTTCCCTTTGGCTTTGAACCCTTCTAATTGTTCCATGTAGATCTCCTCATCAAGCTCACCATGGAGGAATGCAGTCCGGACGTCCATCTGTTCCACCTCTAAGTCCTGGGCGACAGCCAGGCCTAGCACTACCCGGACGGAGGACATTTTAACAACCGGAGCAAAGATCTCATCAAAATTAATCCCCTTTTGTTGACTGAAACCCTTCACCACCAGTCGTGCCTTGTATTTAGGCTTCTTGGTATTCACGTCCTGCTTCAAGCGATAGACCCATTTGTTCTTGAGGGCCTTCTTCCCCTCAGGAAGTTTAACCAAGTCGAATGTGTGATTTTCATGAAGGGAGCTCATCTCCTCCTTCATGGCTTCCAACCATTCCTCTTTGCTGTCGTCCTTCATTACCTCTTCATAGTTCTCGGGCTCTCCGGCATCAGTGAGCATGACGTATTCATTTGGTGACAGACGAACGGACGGCCGTTTGTTGCGTGAAGACCGTCTAACAGGGGCATTCCCTATCGGTTGAGGTATAACTCCATCAATTGTGTCATCTGGAGCCATGACCTCCCCTTCATTGTCCTCAACCGTCTCCTGACCTGGATTCTCTCCTTCCAATGATGCCGGACGAACAGCTTCGGCGCTCACTTGGTCTGTTTGCACATCGTCACATCTGGCATCTCTGCCAATATCTTCAATCGTCTCATTCTAAACAAAGGTTATGTCCCTAGACCGGACGAGTTTTCTGGTAACTGGATCATAGAACCGGTAGCCCAGTTCATCTTCCCCGTAGCCCAGAAAGACGCACTGCATCGTCTTTGGCTCCAACTTTGTCCTTTCGTCTCTTAGGACGTGCACGAATGCCTTGCATCCGAATACTCACAAATGATCATAAGACGGCTCCTTACCCGTCCATATCTTCTCCGCTACTTCACCCATCAGAGGTTTACTAGGCGACCTATTGATAATATAGGCTGCCGTCCGGAGTGCTTCTGCCCAGAACGAATCATAAAGCTTTGCTTCAGAAAGCATGCAACGAACTCTTTTTAAGAGCGTACAATTCATCCGTTCTGCCACTCCATTCAACTGCAGAGTCTTTGGTGGTGTCCTTTGGTGCCTAATACTATGTGATCGACAGTAGGCATCAAAAGGCCCCAAGTATTCGTCGCCGTTGTCACTACGGACGGCCTTCAATTTCTTTCCCGTCTGACGCTCCACAAGAGTATGGAACTGCTCAAAGGTACCAAGAACCTGATCCTTGGTCTTCGGTGGATAGACCCACAGCCTTCTTAAACAGTCGTCAATGAAAGAGACAAAATATTGGGCTCCACCAAAAGACTTGTCTCTGAATGGTCCACACACATCTGTGTGAATAAGTTCTAGGAGCTCCGCCTTTGGTCCGGATGATTCTCCATGGAATGAAACTCTCCTTTACTTTCCAGCCAAGCAATGATGACACAATTTTTGTCCTTCCTCCTTTGCTCCAGTTATTAAGCATTTCTTGGCTAAGTAGAACAGCCATTTATCACTCATGTGGCCTAGCCTTCTGTGCCACAGATCCATTGTTCCAGTGCTGGTTGTGACGTTTACATCTCCAGCCACTGCACAGGCCTTTATCACATATAGACCGGAGGCCTTCTTACCTCTTACTACAACGACCCTCTTGTTAGCTTCCACTCGCCTTCACAGAAGGTGTTACAATAACCTTCATCATCTAGGCAACCGGCTGAGATGACATTCAGCCGGATGTCAGAGACATAACGCACGTCCTTCAGCATAAGCTTCGTCCCGTTATTTGTGACCAGGACGACATCTCCCCTGCCTACAACGGGAGATGTTCCTTCATTCCCCATCCTTATTACTCCAAAATCTCCTGGAGTATAAGATATGAATAACTGCCTTCAAGACGTGACGTGCAAGGTGGCACCGGAGTCAACTATCCAACTGGACTCATCGTCCATCACGTTTGCCACGTCTCCTTCATTTGTTAGCAGGAGGCCGCCTGCTGTAACTACAGAGACGGAGGACTTCTCTTCTACTCGTCCACTGTCACCTTTCTCTTTTTCCGCATTTTTTCGCTTCCATTTGAAGCAATATTTTTTAATGTGGCCCTTCTTACCACAGGGGTGACACTCAAGGTTTTGATACCTTGATCTTGACTTGCTACGGGCTTTATCTCCTTGCTTTTGACCACGGCCTCTATTTCTTCTCCTTGACTCAGTCACAAGTACCTCAGACGTCGAGGTCCCTTGTAATTTTCTTGACTTGTTCATGAGCAGGGAAGCAATAACATCATCCAACTTTAATGTATCCTTATCGAACAACAAGGTTGTAACAATATGGTCAAAAGAAACCGGCATGGAGGTCAGTAGAACCAACGCCTTGTCCTCCTCCTTAATTTCTTCATCAAGGGCGGACATCTGCTTCAATATCCGGTTGAACTCGTCCAAGTGCTTCTCAAAGCTCCCTCCCTCCGACAATCGCAGGCCATAAAATTATTTTTTAATATGAAGCCTGGTCGTCAAGGATTTAGACTTGTAACGGCTCTCTAACTTCTCCCAGACCTCTGCCGGATCAGTTATGCCAAGGACTTCTTAGAGAGTGTTATCCGCCAGGCACAACTTAATAGTACAGTTTGCAGAATCTCTCTTATCTTGCCATTCATCATCAGTCAGATTTACAGGCTTGTCGTCCTTCTTTTTCAACGCCTTCACTGTCCCTTCTCTCGTTAGAATATTTTTCACCATCTCTTGCCAAAGAATGAAGTTGTCTTGCCCGTTGAACTGCTCAACGCTGAACGGCAGATTCTTTGACGACGAGGATGCCATTAAGATGGAGTATGTAACCTGTCTCTAATATCACTTGTTGGGAAAAGAGGGCGGACTACTTTCCCGATTAAACAAGACAGTAAGAAATGTGAATGAAGAAGAACAATGAACACAGGTATTTTACGTGGAAAACCCTTTTCAATTAAGGGAAAAATCACGGGATAATCCATCCACTGACTGTGTTTCACTATAAGAGAGATTTGGGAACAATTTTCCTTGTTACACAGTAGAGAACAAAAAAAAACTTGAAGAACAGAGCAACAGCAATACACTCACACGATTGCTTACAGTTTCTCCTACCTTCACAATTCTCTTTTTCTCTTGCACTTAACTTTCTGTGTATATCTCTCTATATTATAGCAAGTTACAAAAAACTTGTCTTTTTAATATCAGTAACCACCCATCAAAATTGGACAATATTCTGTTCAGCCAATGACAGAATATGCTCTGTCCAAAAACCACTGCTCCTGCATAACCGTCTGAGATCACGTATCTCCAAACAAATCTGCTGAGCTGGCGTCGTTCTGGATTTTCTGGCAGGTGGTCAACAGGTGGCCGTCCGCATTCTCTACAAGACCGGTCAACATTGGTGTTGACCACCAATCCGGTCAACATATTGTTGACCGGCATTCCTTCCCTGAAGGAACCAGCACATTTGTACTCTGTTCACAAGGACTTCTTCACGGGAGTGATTCCCAACAAATATTCTAAGACAACGTGCAATAATGCCAACTAAATGATGCCACAAAATAGAAGAATAAGACAATGATTCTCCAGGAATACATCTAAAACAATCAAGAGCTTCGGGAAAAATTACGGTTATATGCCGTACCGCATAGTTGAACAACACGACGCAGACGCCCGTAAGGAGACCAATCCCACAAGCGGAGATTATGGCAAAGTTTCCGTCATGAATATTAGCTTCTAGAACAGCTGCCATTCTCGTCACCTGGTCCTCGTCTCTCATCTCGGCTTTTGCTCCTATTTGAATCTGCGCGCCATAATTATGGCCGTTATTTTCCAAAGATTCGGAACCTCCTCCGGCTTCTTCGGGTAGGGCAGCAGGAGGCGGCGGCCTGAAGCTTGTTTCTGGTTTGGAGAATAGGTGATGACTGACATCACTACAGAATCCGCAATTAACAATCTGATTGAGGTTGCGGTGAGATAAGGAGTAGGAGTAGTAGCGCGTAGAGGAAGCCGATAAGAGGGAGGTTCTTTTAGACATAGAAAACCGCGAATCGCGGGAGTGAAGCAAGCATCCATAGCTAAAGCAGGCCAAACACCCCATCCACCCGGATCCGGGGGGCATCCTTCTCCCCTATGGAGAAGGACGCTCCTTCTCCCTCTATCAGCC
>JAODPA010124149.1:0-17678 GCA_025585075.1 Nepenthes mirabilis
AAATAAAAATATTCAGAATATTACACCAATCCTCCGGATTTTCTCAATTCAACACTTATCCCATTTTCCACTTACTTTTCATATCTTTCAATTTTTTTCAGAAAGTTTACTAATTTGAGTATTTGATAATATATCGAAAAGCAAATCTTATATAAATTTTTCCTTTTGTTGAATTATTGTGGTACATAAAATCCAGATTTATGATTATGAAGACCTAACCTATGATCTTTCGGATCAACTGAAGGTACTATATGACTATTTAATTTGTATATTAATTCAAATCCCAAGTTCATGTCATTTGTGCGATCTGTGAGAACGTGATCAAGCCATCTATTCACATCACGATTTAGATCTTCAAAGGAGTTATTCCCATTTCTTCAATGAAAGAAAGGACAAACAAGTCTACCGTCAAAGCATGTTACGTCCCATGGCCACAACCCCATAAAGTGTAGTCACAAAAGCATTTGTTTAACAACAAATGTAAACATCGAATACTTGGTGGCCCAAATGGATGGCATCTTAAGGATACTAAAGTGTACAAAGGTCCAAAGGGAGAAATTCTTTATCAAAAGGAATATAACATCAATCAAGAATCCTGGAGGAACAAGAAGCACTTCTCTGTAAAAATTCTTCTTAGCTTGAACGACAACTTTACTTTAAAATCTGAGACAAGAGTCCCGAATGACATAATCCTCAGTGTACCGAGGACTCAGGATGTCATTTAGTATGAGAAGAAGGTTCATGCAGCAGCATGCCAAAAACTCTTTTGATTAAGTAGGCACCTCACATATCCGCTAACTATTTGGAACTAAGGATGTTCCCTGATGCTAAAAGGATTGCCTCCACGATTGAGATGGAGGAGAGAACAAAATGGATTGAGCAACAACTCTTTTGGGGTAGCACAACTGAACAATCAACTGAATTGGGTTATATGTCATTCACTTGGGAGATCAAGGCACACTGGCTCTCTCACAACTTTAAAATGCTTACATTGGTGCTTTACAATGGGAGGAGCACCAATCTAATGGACCACCTAGAGTATTTTCAAACATTAGTAGGCTTCCAAAATCTTGAGGATCCCATGTCGTATTTCTGCTTCTCTTTGACTCTAAAGGGATATGCTATGATATGGTTCTACAAGCTAGCACCGATTTCTATTCAATCTTGCTAGGAACTTGTGGATCAATTCCTATCTCAATTTACCTCTAATTGAAGAGAGGAGAAACAGTTGTAGCACCTTATTAGGGTTTAGTAAGGCCATAATGAAAGTTTAAAGTATTTTTTGACCCAGTTTAATGTTAAGGCTAGGGGCATATCAAAGCTTACCTAAAGATGTTAACTATTTAGGTTGTGGATCTTCTCTCGGTCAGCCATGTTTAGTAACTTTTGGGACAATGACTTCCATCCCACACTTAAAGATAAAGTTCATGACATGTTATGAAGTAGGAAAAGTGCGAGCAGACCAAGTCATCGGAAAGAATTGCTATTGACACAAATAAGACAGGCAATGCCTTTTTAACCAATAGAGGAATTTGATCTTCGAGATGAAATAGTGCTCCAGCAAGGTCTGCTAGGGGAATTGCTCCTTCAAATCCCTATTAACCTAGATGCACCAGATAAATGTGTTCAAATCGACAATTCATTGTCGTCTAATTTGCAAGAGCAGTTGATAGAGTTCTTTTGAAATAACTTAAAAGTGTTTGCTTGGACACCATCCAACATGTAATAGAAGTGATAGTTCACAAGTTGTGACGGAACGCAATCATAATCCTCTAATGACCTCCGTCAATGTTCGTACTAAGTGTGACGGACTAGAGTTTCTAAGGGGGTACAGCACTCGTCTGTCCATAATATAAGGCAAATGAGAAATGAGATGGTCATGAATAGTCATATATAACTTAGACATGCAGTGTACACAGGATCTCAGTTGGTTAGACTACATAAGTCGGCCACAACTTGGCCGGCCAAAATTATCGGTTAGCCTTATCTAGGTCGGTTGGCTATAGGAAAGAGCCTTTAATAAATGAGATGCCACTAGGAACCAAAATTACTAAAATTATAAAATTTAATAGAAGTATAAAATTATCCATTAACTTACACAATGGAATTATTATACAAAGTCTCCAAAATGACCAAAAATATATCAAGTCAATCAAAAACTACTACATGTATCCAAATCGGCCTTCCAAGCCTTAGCTAGTCCGTCTGACTCTACTCTTGCTCATCAGGTATGAACTTTTCCTCGTCTAAAGGTAAGAAAATAGCAAGAAATAAGTCAATTGCTTAGTAAGGTACAATAAGTAAGAACATACATATTTATCATTTCAAATGAAATCAAAAGGGACAGAATAAGAGCATTATGCATACAGAAACATAAAACATGGGCCAAAGATAAATTCATGAGAATAAATTTCTAAATTGAACTTTAAGTCCAAAACCAATTTTTTCTTCTTCAAAATCGACTACATTTTAGGACTACAACTACTCGACTATCATATATCAGATCGGCTACATTCAAGGCCTGTAACTACTCGACCATCATATATTAGAAATGGTTACATTTAAGGCCTACAACTACTCGGCCATCATATATCAGAAACAGCTACATTTAAGGCCTACAACTATTCGGCCATCATATATAAAAAACGATTACATTTGAGGCCTGAAGTTATTTGGCTATCATATATTAGAAACTGCTACATTTAAGACTTACAGCAACTCGGCCATCATATATCAGAAACGGCTATATTTAAGACCTACAATTATTCGGCCGTCAAATATCAAAATCCAATTTTCTTAAATCTTCACTTCAAACAACCGAAGTTTTTTAAGAGCAAATCTTACTTTTACAAATGGTAAACAATCATCCAAATGGATGAGTTAAGCAGACTGATATAGGTTATCAATAATTAAACATGTAAATAACTTGTCCGTGCACCATGGCTTAAGTAGAAGGGATTCTAATAGTTTCCAAACATGAACCGTGAGACATAATTTCACATGTAAAATATAACTTAGAGGATGAACATGAAATTCTATCATAGAACATGAGAAATAAATTATCATAGCATGTATTACATAGAAATATAGTGAAGATGGCATTAGAATAATAATACCCGAAGGATTCAAATAATAATTAGCAATAGCCAAGGATAAAGTATAGAGTACACTTGTCTGATCCACGAATCCCTTACTCAAATCTGGCCTAAGGCACTTCTCCTATCCTTCGTCTCCTTCTCTTTTGTACTTCTTCTCACAGATTGTCCAACTTCTTTCCTAACTTTCAAGTTTAATATTTATAGATAATGGGTTAGGTGAGGGTAAGTTACCTACTTAGTATTTCTTTTCTTATTCAGTTTTTCTTTCTAGAAGATAAATGGAGTAAGTGGGGGTAGGTCTTCTACTCTAATTTGTCCAATCAGACTTTAAACAAAATCAGTAAACAACCCAATCCGGTCAACTCTTGCGGCCGTTCAGCGATTTATTCCTGCTATCAACCCACTTTGGTTATCTATCCTTCAGGTTACTATCTCTCATTTTCACCCTCTGAGTGCTCGATCTCCATGAGTCATTGATCTCTTTCTAACTCCCAAACAACCTTGGTCTCTTCATGAGTCCTTGATCATTACTAATGACTTCGGTCTTTTTCTAACAACTTTGGTTTCTTTCTAATTGTTTCCAGTCCGTGGCTTTATGGTTATCCTAGTTAACTCCTAATTTTAGTCAACTACTAGAATTTCGTTCAACAATTTGGTTCGATCGTCTATCTAATCTGATCAACTATCTTATCCGATCATCTTTCTAATATGGGCAACTATTTTTCAAATCGATCAACCATCTATTTTGGTCAACTTTTCAATCAATTATCTAAACCGACCAACTATCCGGTCAACTATTCTGGCTGGTTAGCCATTCAATCTGGGCGGTCAATAATTCTTAGCCGGCTATCTTGCTAACTAAGTTGATTTCCCATTAAGGCTAAGAGGCTAAATTCTAAGGACTCAATCCTTACATTACTCTGCCTCTCATAAAAGTTTATCTTCGAAACTTAACAAGACTTATATACTTTATGAAAATAATTTTTATTATACCCAAATTATCCACAATAATTGTATAAAAATTTACAATATTACACAAGTTGAGCCTCATTCTTGGGCACAACTAATCAGGAAAAAAAAAGGAAATTGTTCAATGGAAAAAGCTCATTTCCAGGCGCGAGGATGTCAAAAAATTGCTTAATGTTGGGTTTATTAGGAAAATTTATTATCTCAACTAGTTACCCAACGTCATCCTTGCAAAAAAAAAGTAATAAAAAATAGATAATGTTTGTCAACTTTACGATTTTAAATAAAACATGCCCAAAAAATTGTTTCATATTGTTAATGATCGACCAATTGATGAACTCCACGTCGATACACCATTTATTAAGTTTTATGGATACTTACTTGAGTTATAACCAAATCATGATGAACCTAGAGGATGAAACAATGATTTCATTCGTAACCGACTAGAGGACATATTGTTACAGAGTAATACCCTTCGGTTTAAATAATGTTAAGGTGACATATTAAAGACTAGTGAACAAAATATTCGAGTCTCGAATTAGAAAGAATATGGAGGTATACTTCAATGACATGTTCATCAGTAGTGTACTTTTCGATGACCATATTCATGATTTCATTGAAGTATTCGAATTGCTCCAAGTATATCGGATGATGTTAAATCCAACCAAGTATGTGTTTGGAATAATCTCAAAGAAATTTCTAAACTTTATTGTTTTGCATCGAGGAATTGAGACTAATCTAGATAAGATTACAGCCATCATGGATATAAAATCACCTCAAATGATTAAGGACGTTCAAAGGTTAATTAGGAGGCTTATTTCCTTATTCAAATTAATAGTAAAATCAATCAAGAATTATCTACCATTTTTTAAAATTATAAGAGAGGCACAGACCAATGGATTTTAGTGGATAGAGAATATCAAAAGGCATTCCTAGGGTTAAAAAAGTACATGTCAAATCTACCTCTTTTGATTTGCCTAAGAGAAGGAGAAGAAATATATCTCTACTTAGCCATATCTAAAACAGCACCAAGTCCTATTTTGGTTTGGGATAGTAACTAATATACTATATTGGTAAGATCATATTTGATCCAGAAACTCAGAACCTTAAGTAGAGAGAGTAGCAATGGTGTGACGAACAGAATAACTAAATGCCACCTGAACATAATGTTCATCAAAACTAAATACAAATCGTAATAATGATCAACCATACATATAGAAAGCATGCATACACATGATTCGAAATACTGTCACAATATTCTTGGCTCCAATGCCATATTACCAAAAATATAACGTCGATATAGAGAGATGCTATTAGATACCAAAAATAATATGTGAGTGAGCCAAATGTTCAACACGGTACAAATATAATCAAGGACAAATATAGTATACTTTAAAATAAATCGAAGGAATGGAATAGGATCATAATGCATATAGAAACACACGACATGATCAAGTGACATTTTCGTAACACATTTAATTTTTCATAACCATTTTGATTTTTTATATTTTATTTTTGATTTCTTTAGTCTTCAAAATATGTAAAAATTTATTCATTGTTAGGGATCAAGACTAGTAGGTCTTACCAACTAACGAAGTGACCAAATAAGGAAAGGATTATCTATACTTCTACACAATCTAAGGTACTACCCATGTAAATTCAAATTAAGAAAAAGCCTCAAACATTCGTGGGTAAAAGGTCCAGGGCGCAGGGTTTGGGTTTTGGTATCCAAAAACTAACTAAATCTACAAATTTGGGCATAGAATTTATATATATACATGCTTGAGTCTTAGAAACTACAAAATACAAAGTTAATCGGGTATTAGAACGAAGATATCCGAAGAAATCAAGATAAAAGTGTAAGAAAATTAAAGAAGAGGATATGAGTGTACTTATCTCGACCCGATCTATCACCTTTCTAACTGGCTCTCAGACGGATTCGGACTTGTGTACTTTGGATTCCTCCTTCTCTCTTTAGTCTAGTGCCCTCTCTCTCTCTAAAAATCAAAAAGTGGCCGAAAAGTGACACGTCGAAACCCTCGCATGATATTTATGTCGCAGCATGCGCCTGTGGGGTGCTCGAGTGCCCAGTGGGCCAAGACATTCTATTTTTGGCCCCACCTACCATGCTCGAGCACACGGTAGGCGTTGTGCTGCTAGCAACGCACTAGCAAGCAGCAGCCCACCCTTGTCCGATTTTTACTTCCGATACATATCCTTCTGCGTATATTAAGTCTAGTTTTGATCATTGTAACATTAATTACTTCCTAATTATCGTACTTTGGAAATTAGGATCTCACAGACCTATTTTTGATGGGACACTTGAGTTAGATGGCTTCCTAATTTATTTGATAATATGTATAATTGGCGTCATCAATGGGGATGATGAAAAGTCTAACATACAATTGAAGAAAGCAGATATTGTAAACACCAGTGTTCAAGTAAGTTTACCAGCGAGAGATGCCGTCTCCGATAGCGACGACCCAACTGTGGATAGTCATGGATATGCTTGTTTGGCCATGAAAATAAACATGGAGATGCTGGCTGCCAGAGTGGACATGATGATGAAACTGCTCCCAACCATCTGCACCCGTTTGGAGGGGCAACCACTGGGGGCTCCTTTCTCAAATTTTCAAACTTTAACATCCAAAATGAGAAATCGGAGGGAGAGACAGCACTCTAGGAAAATAATTCAATGGCCTGACAACCTTGAGGCCTAAGTGCCCTCAAGTGATAGGGCCCAAATGCGGTTGAAAAGCTGACTAAGTCTCAAAACACTGGAGGCCTTCAGCCAGAGAAGTGGCTTCATGGAGTACCCTATCGAGAAGGGCCTGTAGCCGGCTGATCCCTCTTGTCTTCTCAAACCACTTGGAGTTGAGAACTTTTCTCAATATTAAGAGGATTGCATCCACATTCTAAGTGGAGGAGAGAATTTAGAAGATTAGGTAGCGATTATTTATAGGAAGTACTGACAGACACTAGGCCAACTTGAGATGACCACCATTCACAAGGGAGATCCGAATGTAGCAACTCCCTTGCAAGTTTAATATGCCAACCTGAAGCCCTACGATGGAAGTTTGAATCTGATAGATAATCTGGATCACTTCTATACTCCACTAGGATTCTAGGGCCTTGAAAATGCAGCCTTGTATCTCTACTTTCCATTGACCCTTAAGGGGGAAGCTTAGATTTAATTTTTTCGGTTACAATAAAATTTGATCATAACATTTTATGAGTTAGCCAACAACTTCTTGTTGTAGTTTGCCTCTAGTTGAAGGGAGGAGAAGTAGCCGTGGCAACTTTTTCACATCCAGTAAGGGTCAAATGAAAGTTTGAAGTACTTCCTAACCCGATTCAATGTTGAGGCCTGAAGGATATCCAAGCTAACTGAAGAGGTGAAGCTGAACTCCTGTATAACAACTGTATAATTGGGTGAGTCTTTCAAGCACCTCATCCAACAAGAGCTCAAAACCTTTATTGAGGTAGAGATCATCACCCTTACATACATCACCGCTGAGGAGGCAAATGAAGCAAAAGGAACGGAGCGCGCAAACCACCACCCAGGATTGATGAGCGAGATGAAGAGAAATAGAGACAACTCCAACACTTGAGATCCTAGGAAACGACTGAGGATAGAGCCAGGTGTTCAAAGAGAGTTCAGGCCTCTGAATCTGACTTTATTGAATGACACTCATATGAATATCCTCATACAAATTCGGGATAAGAAATTCTTAAAACAACCCAAGTAGTCCAAGAATCCAGAATAAGGAGATCAGTCCAAGTACTACTTCTATTATTGATCTTTGAGTCACAACACTAAAGACTACTAGACTCTGGAAAAAGAAATTTAGGCCCTCATTTGAAAAGAGTACCTCAATAAGTTCTTAAGAGATTCAGAATAAACCTCCGAAAGAGCAGATGAAGATGAGTTAGGCCAGCAAGAACAGCCGTACAACCGGATTGCAACCGGAGTAGTTAATATGGTCTCCATGAGACCACCCAAAATCAGTTCTCTGGACCACCTAATGAAGGCTTCTAGTAGCAAAAAATAGATTATATGAGTTAGAAATGATATCATTAGTTTTAGTAATAAAAACATGACTCATGTAATAACTCTCTTATTGTATCGATACTCATTATGGATAGTATATTTGATTACAAAATGAAATGAGTCTTTATTAATAATAAAAGTTTAATAAATTTGTTATCTATTGATGCCTATTTTAAACTCAGAAAATGAGACCGGCCGAGGGACCCTTTTACAGACTAGATAACAAACTTGTTTTGGTCCAGAGAATCATTCAATTGGAGGTCTTACTAGAAGCGTATCCAAAGATGGCATCCCGTATGCTCACGTTATCTCAAATCAATCAAGCGATTCCAAATCAGCTAATTGAAGGCTTCGATCTTCAAGAGGAAGCCATGCTACAGTAAGGGCAGTCTAACGAATCAACTGACTAGATCCCTCTAAATCTGAACATGCTAGAGAAATGTCTGTCGATTGGAACCTCGATGTTGGGTTACCTACATGAATAGTTGATGACTCTCCTCCAGAAAAACTCCATTGTATTTGTATGAATACTTGCCTATATGGTAGAGATTTCAATCAGAGTAATGGTCTACAAGTTAGGTCTCGATCCCAATTATAAGCTTGTCAAGCAAAAGTGGAGGAATCATTCTATCGAGAAGTTAATTGCTATAAGGGAAGAAATTAAGAAGTTAGTCGATGTAGGCTTCATTAGAAAAGTCTAATATTCAAATTGGTTGTCAAATATAGTACTCATCAAAAATAGTAATGAGAAATGACAAATTTATGTCGATTTCACCAACGTGAATTAAATATATCTAAAAGACAATTTTTTGTTACCGAGAATTGACCTATTGGCATACTCAACATCTGGACATGACCTATTAAACTTTATGGATGCTTATTTAAGTTACAATCAGATCGAAATGATTCCTAATGATGAAGAGTACATATCCTTCATGACAGACCAAAGGAGTATTGCTACAAAGTCATGCCCTCCCATTTGAACAACATAGGAGCCACATATTAGAGGTTTATGAACAAAATGTTTGAGGTGTAAATCAGTCGGAATATAAAGGTATATGTAGACAATGTGCTTGTCAAAAGTATAACGGTTGATGACCATATTCACGATCTTAGGGAAGCTTTCAAGGTGCTCTAACCACATTAGATGAAGTTGAACTCCATGAAGTGTGTATTCAGCGTAACTTCGAGGAAGTTCCTTGGCTTTATCATCTCTCACTAGGGTATCAAAGTGAACCCTAAGAAGATAAAAACTATTATAGATATGAACCCATTTCAAACCATGAAGAAAGTCTAGAGACTCATTGGGAGATTTGTAGCACTCTCTTGAATCCTAGCAAAGTTTGTAGAGAAATATCTTTTCTTCTTCAAGGCCTTGAGAGGAACGAAGGTGAGCGATTTTTAGTAGATTACCAACTGCAAGATAACCTTTTAAGAATTGAAGTAATACCTTACTAATTCACCTCTCTTGACCTCACTAAAAGAAGGCGAGGAGTTATATCTCTATCTAGTGATATCAGATATAGCACCGAGCATGGTCTTGATTAGACAAGAGTTTGAGATATAATGACCGATTTACTACGTCAGTAAAATCTTGACAAACACCAAGACTCATTACACGTATATTGAAAGGATCACTTTAGCACTAGTCTACTCTGTCAGGAAGTTACGACTGTACTTCTAGACCCGTACGATGATCATCCTAATGGACCACCCATTACAAGGGATTATATAGATATGTTCGGATGATTAATCAAATAGACCATCGAATTGGATGAGTTTAACATGAAATTTTGACTATGGCCGACCACAAAAGGTCAAACCCTTGTGGATTTCATAGTTAAAATGATGACCCTAATTTTGGATGTCGTCGACACAAGTGAAGGCACCTGCCTACAAGAAGAAGCTTTGATCTAGGTCTTATACGTGGATGGGTCATCAACACAATTAGGAAGTGAAGCAGGCGTGGTCTTGAGGACTCTAGATGGGTTAGAGATGAAATACTCGATGACTCTCGAATTTCTAACCACAAACAATATTATCAAGTACGAGACCTTATTGGTCAGACTCAGGCTGGTGAAGGAATGCTTGGAAGAAAACTTGATCGCCTAAAACAATTCGGAACTGATCATTAATTAGGTCATCGAAAATTTTGAAGTGTCTAACACATTATTCGTAAAATATCTTGCTAGAATGAAGGGCCTAATTGAGGCATTCGACAGAGTAGAAATACTCCATATCTCGAGAGAAGACAATTGGAAGGCTAATCAGTTGGTGAAAGCAATAGCGACCAGTAATATTGAGCAATACACCAAAAATACGCAAGAAGTTCTTATAACCCCAAGCATGGAAGTCCCAGAGTAAGAGATGTTTCAAATCTCAGATGACAAAATCTAGATGACTCCGTATAGAAGTAACCTCATCGAAGGGCCTTCTATCGGAAAACCCAAATGTTTCCAAGTATGTAAAGAAGATAACAGGCTAGTACACTATCATGGACGGGAGATTGTACCGACAAGGTTATTACATCCCTTACATACGGGTATCTCATGCCAGAAGAATATGACTATGTACTAAGTGAAGTACATCTCAGAATCTATAGATCGCATATAGGGGCAAGAACCTGGCATTCAATATCATATAACAGGGCTATTATTGGCCAATGATGAAGAGAGATACTATGAAATTTGTGAAAAAATATAAAAATTATCAAATCCACAGCAATATTCCTCATCGGCCACACACAGAGTTACAATTTTTGCAATCACCATAGCCGTTTATATAGTAAGGGCTTGACATATTAGGCTCATTACCCATTGCATATGGGCAAAAAAACTTTATCATAATCGGTATCGACTACTTCACAAAAAGGGTAGAGGCCTCTCCACTAACATAGAAACTGAACAGAACACGACAAATTTTATTCGGCAAATCATCGTATGCAGGTTTAGAATTTTTGAGATCATAGTAACCAACAATGGAACCCAATTCATTGGTAAAATATTCATTAAGTATTACATGAGTTTAGGAATTTGATTGATTTACACTTCCGTCGCCTATTTACAAGCAAACGAGCAAGTGGAAGTAACAAATCGAACCTTACTATACAGGTTAAAAATGAAGTTAGAAGATATACAGGGCTCCTAGGCGGATGAATTACCTTCCGTGCTGTGGCCCTACCAAACGACACCAAGGGAACATACATGAGAAACACTCTTCAGTTTATGCTACGAGACTGAAGCAGTCATCTTAACGGAGATCGGTTTGCCCAACCTTCGTATCAATAGTTTCAATCCACAAAGCAATTCCCAACAAGTTAGAAAGTATCTCGACTTGCTCGAACAAGCTCGAGACGTAGCAAGCCTACGCACGATAGCGTATTAGTAACGGATTGCTCAATATTATAATAGAAAGGTGAAAGCAAGCTAATTTCAGGTGGGGGACCTAATTCTACAAAGTATAGAGGCAATAGGAAAAACCATCAAGTGGAATAAACTGTCTCCGAATCTGGAAGAACTATTCTTATTCTCAGCGATTTTCCAAAGTGATGCATTCAAACTACATATCCAAAATGGAAAATTAGTCTCAAGGATATGGAATGCCATCGATATCAAAAAATACTATCAGTGAGCCTTCATAGAGCATAGGTAAATCTAGTAAATTTGATATGAATTGTGTGTATGATATAATCATATTTTAATTAATAAATTAATTATTTATTCATTTTGTCGTTCATGTGAATACTTGAATATTATTGCATAAATCCTATGGCCCAGATTGCCCCAAAGTCGGGCAAAAATCTTCAACTGTGAATCGACTTGCTAAAGCACAATCAAAACCTCGATTCAAATAACTAAGCAGCCTAAAGGAGGTAAATGCTAAACCTCGATCCAAATAACCGAGTGGCCCGAATGAGGTTGAAGACAACGGTTCAAGGGTTTGAAGACAGAAGTCTAACCCTCCTTAAAGCCATCAAAATAAAATAAACCTTTAGGGGGTTTTTTTAGAATACGTGAGATAATGTCCTTTCGTAAAAAAGAGTACCATCAGTCGACAATGGTTAACGGATTAGAACCCAATGTTTAAGTGCAATAACTTCCTTTTATATGAAAGAGTACCATCGAATTAATGTGGACAATGGTCTAGGCTTCGTTAAAACTCGACGACTATGGTAACCAAACCTAATTGACTATAAAGAGGCTTTCCCAGTGCTACAACGTCCTCTTACAGGAATAAGTACAATCAAATGAATATGTCCAACCATGCTCAGCAATAATGGCAATAGAGTTTAGTCAGAAAACAAAATAAATGTTGAGCAAACAAATTCAATATAAATGAAAAGATATCAGTGACAATGATCTAACCAATTTATTAAAGAATCACTATTTACAATGAGGAGTATCCATCAGAAAGATTACAAGATACTGCCTAATACCTACACTCAAATAGAATGACTATCCTAAGTCTAGGAGCCCCCCGTTGAATATTGCGAAGGCTCCCCACCAGTCTTTGAGAAATCAACCAAATCTGATTGACGAGAAGTTCCAACATTTCTTAAGTTGAGGTAACCAAGAGGAAAGTAGAGAACAACCAGGGATATGATCTGTCTGCAGTGATGAAAGTCATCCTAGAATCTATCATTCAGTGTAAGGCCAACTTCTTATGAATGGAGATGAGTCCTTAGCTCTCCTTCCAATCGAGTGCCCTTACTTTGAAGATCGATAAATTGTTGCTTAACTTCTTGGAGTTTGTCCTTGAGCGTAGCGACTCTATCCAGAGCCAGAGATCTTTCATCTAAAAATACCTAGGATCTTACAATCCACTCAGACAACTCTCGGTCTAGAAAGGTGGCCCAATCTTGACTCTGTCGAGCCTTAATAATGGTAATATCTACTCGGATCCCCATCTCCTTGAGTACACTAGGATCAACGTACGTTTGAGATAGAGAAGCAATCTCACAATCTCATTGGTATAAGCCCTCCGCTATCAAACAAATCAATTCCTGTGACTGTCAAACAAAATGAAATGGTCAGTTAAGAATGACAACAGTAAGGAACATAACTAAAAAATGAAGAGTTCCACATACAGTATCTCAATAAGAGATGGTCCTTCTTGGGAAGATGGACCGGGAGAATCCTTAGGTCCAGATACAGATGAAGGTCTCTAGAACGTAAGAGGTAACACATGGCGATAGAGGGGCACCTCAAAGCTTAGAAGTGAAGGAGAAATGCCTAAAATCTTTGGGAACTTAGATGCTGAAGTCACAGAGTGAGGCACCTTTTTGCAGCTATGGCCTCTTGATTATTATTAATTACCTCAGCCTCTTGATCATAAATAACATACTCCTCAATAGAAATAGCAGAAGATGTGGAAACAGGTGCATCGGCGATGAGCTGACCAAAATCGAAACCCCATACTTGGCCATAATTGAAGCGTTGATTGATTCACTTGATCCACCAGCCATAGGGTCATTTATTCTTACAGTAGAAGGAACTAGGGGCTCACTGCCCTCAACAACATCGGTTGTCTCTTCAAAAATAGGATGAACTAGAGAAGAATGAACGAAGCCCGGCCTCTACTATGATTCATCATCATGTTTTGCTATTATCACTTCATAGGTCTCATCCACGATTCGCTCATAATTGGTTGAGGAACAAGAGGAAAGAACAGCCTTGCCAACTGCCCTTCCAAGAGAGTTTTGGGTAAACAACTCTCCCGACTTCCTTTTAGGCTAGCAAAATGATATGGCAGTGAAGTCATTTCCTTCCATCCTGACCTCCTACTAAGCATCAGTGAATGCCTTTCATATAATCCAAGTACTTGTCTGGCATAGCATAACAATGTTCTCTTCAACAAGCTCAGTTAGTGGTTGAGTCATCCAATCTCCTCTCTCTAAGACGTCTCCGGAATAGATGCCATTGACTCTGCCTCGCTTATGGGAAAGGGTCTAGTTAGAAGGAACCATTAAATAAAAGTATTAGTTCTTCTAACCTTTTATTAAATTTGGATTGTTCCCACTTTTTTTATACTTCTTGCAGGGGGTAAAAGAGATCTAGTTAGCATCTTGGTTGAATCAGAAGATTACCTTTACGGTTCAGGCATCTAAGATAAGCTTATATTGACAAAAGAAAATATATAAAGAAATCAAAAATTGAAGAATGTTGGGGTGGAGGCATACCACTGGAATCTCAAAAACCTCCAAGATCTCATACAACTCTCTTGCAAAAGGAATACGAAGGCCTTCTTTTAGATAGGTCTTGAAGATAGTAATGAATCCAAGTCGAGGACCACAAGTCCTATCTTTAGTTTTGGACATTATGTATGGAATGACGCTTGGAATATTATACTTCTCATACATAGTATCCATGTCATTATAAATGAGGATGGACTAGATAGCAGCAATGCCTTGGGGAGTTGCTTGAAAAGCCATGAAAGTAAGGAACAAAGAGCAAAGTAGGACAAAGTGACTCAAGAAATAGAGAAGGACAGAAGCGGCAGAGTGCTAGAGTTTAAATAGCAAAAACTTTGGCCCAAGAACGGTATCATTTAAGGATACTGAAGAAGCGCTTTTCCATAATGGCTGAGACATGTGTCCGCATTAGAGAGTGCTGTGATACGTCAATTTCATTATGTTAGTAATGATGGCCTAATGCTACGCCTCTCAATGCAGTAGGTAGATAGTTGACAGCTTTGATACCCAAATTGATGAATCTTTAGTGCAACGTAGGTTATGATGCCTTGACACCTTGCTATCTAAGATGACAGATTGACAACGTGTGACCCTGACGTGCTCTAGACTAATTCGATTAATTTATATTCTAACTGAGTATTAGGAATAAATTATTATAATTTAGATTGTTAGAAGATTGAGTTATCAGTAGTCTGAGTTATCAGATTGTTAGAAGTTATACAATAACAAAATAACATTCAAGGCTTCAACTATTCAAAACATATAAGAATATTAGAACTATACAATAAAGACAAACGATATTTGAGAAATTTTATTTATTATTTTTTTCACAACGTACAAGTTTATAACAATAAAAGTACAACATGAAAAAAAATAAATAATATATGGAGTAGCAATCAGACTAGAGTAGTCCAATCGACATAGAAAAGTATTCCCCAGAGAAATAGTACCTGCTCCTTTTAGAACTGCAACATTTCCTCGATGGGGATGCTAAAAAAAGTGCTCCTCTAAAATAGACGAAGTAGCAGTACTGACCATCTCAGAAGGGAGCACAAACTATGAAACTCCCCCCTCCGAAACACATGGTAACCAAACTATAAGAACGCCTCGGTCGACATAGATGGGGAGAGGAACCACCCACCAAACCCGGGACTTTACTAGAACGATGAATGCTTGGTTTTGGGATGGGTATAAAAGAGAAAAACCAATGTAGATTCATATATAAAAGAATGTAACCAAAGCAAACCTTAAGTGCATAATTAGATCTCGACTTCAAATGCTAGAATAAAACTCCCTTCGATTCTGGCTTCTGGCAGTAAATGTTTCATGTTAGCTCCGAATAGTCTTACTCCTTAGCAGATAATGGGCACTTCATGATATAAAGTATAGAAAGTCCCTCCATATATAGTTGAAAGGGAAGAATAGCAAGCATTTAATCTAAAAAGATAACGCATCCCAATATCGATAATAGATAATCGAATCAAATCCTGCCTAAATAGAGTATTGAATCCACAGAATATTTGGAAAAGGAGCACGCGTGGAACATCCACAGCCAGCATTTTATCATAAATATGCTAAGAGTTAAAAATTTAAACCTCTCAATATAGGAGACTAGTGATGAGTATAACAATATACAGGTTTGCTCAGAATCTAGAACATACAAGGAAGAAAAACCCAAGTGATGACGGCTCATTAGAAAATCTTTTGAGCCTAAGAACCAAAAGGGACAACATTGACTCAAGAGGCTTGATTTGATTTATCCAATAATAAATAGATACTAATAGATAATTAATAGAATGTTTTTCAGCGATTGTCGCACTAATCCAATGGTCAAAAATCGTATGATCCAACCATCAAATACATGTAACAGTTACATAAGTAATTCCCATTATAACTTCAGAGGCGTAATGTCCAGGAGTTTTCAATCAGCATCTCTTATTACAAATACAACATCACCCCTATAAAAGTGGAGAGAACATTCAGACAAACGAAAGTTCAGATGATCAAAGCCACTCTTACACACAAGTGCATCATTTTCAAAACCATTATTCCTTACGAGTATAACACCTCAAAAGCCACTCACTGCTTTGAATGCACCCTACGAAGCCTAATCCCCAACCACTTACATCTATTCATTTACTTCATTCTATCTTTCTTTTTTTATATAGAAAGATTTTTAATTTGAGTATCGGTAGATATATTGAGAATCGAGTCCCGTGTTCTTACTATTTCTTATTCATTTATTGTAGTATACAAGATTCAAAATCAGAGTAATAAAAATTGGACCCATTTTTGATCGAATATTTAAATTAGACAATTTTTAAATTCATTTGATAATTTAGATTTAGAGACGCAGTAAAAATAATATAAAATTTCAGTTTATACTGGGGGCTGAGGTGGGTCCTCCTGCTCTTCAATTGTTCCAAATTGAAAACTTCTTGGTTCCATCTCACCAAGGGTGGTGGGTGGGAAAAGAGCACGGCAACTACGTTGAAGTATCGTCGAACCTCACATTTATGACACGTGGCAGGTTGTGATTTATAAAAATTCGTAATCGTCCTGTTTCTCGGCGATTTTATAAAAAGAAAAAAACATTATTTTTTCAAGGAGAACAATCATAGTTTTGTAATTAAAAAAAGAAAAAAGAAAAACAGTTCAAAAACATTTATAGGATTGGAATTATTAACCTAAACTCAGGTGGCTGGAAGGAGCATAAGAGAATTTCATATATTGAGTCTAAAGCGTGGCTTTATTATTCGTGTAAATAACACGTCTACCTCTTTAAAAGTATATTTATATCATAATTTTATGGTAAGTGAATATTTATAAACATCTCAAAAGTAAAGGGGCGGGCTACAATAATTAAGAAAATTTGAAAGTTGTTTTAAAATGTCTGCGGTTGAGTACAGTCTGTCAAAATTAGGTTGATAAATTTTGCTTGTTTATTCCAATTAAGTATTAGAAGAGTTTTCTCTTAAATTTTATACATGGACCATACCATTTTCTATTGGCATTAATGCTTGAATCCGTATAGTCATACAAATTTCATTTGATTGTCAATTTTATTTTCCATAGTAGGAATTCACGTCACTAAACTATATGGTCACTTCTCGAGGACTACATGTAAACTCAGTTATTGGCAAGTGAAAAATGTCTCATGACACCACCTGTTGTTAATTCAGTTTTCTTACCTTTAGAAAATTTTCTTTTATTCTTTTTTAAAAGTTATTTTTTCCTTAGGGTACAACAATTAATTTTTTAGAGTAAAAAGACCAAAAAATTCATAATCTCAAAATATTTGAATTGTGTTTAAAATAGCAGAAGTAAAACATAATATAATACACAATACAAAAAAAATATTTTCAAATTTATA
>JAODPA010124160.1:0-17676 GCA_025585075.1 Nepenthes mirabilis
GACGAAGAGGAGCCAACCGCCAAGTCCACACCAGCCACACCATCCTCGAGATGCAACCTAATGGGCAACAAAGCAACTCCATCAGCCACAGGAACCTCAGAATCCACATGGCCAGCTGCTGTTCCAGGACCCCCAATCAAAGGACCGAAGAGTGCTGGAGAGGTAGAGTAGGATGCCAGGGCAGGAGCCGGCACATTCAACTTATCATAATCTGGAAACATAGAGGAGCAGGGTGCCATTATGGGGGCAACATCCAACGGAGCTAACACCCCAGGAGCAGCAACCGCCTCCTGTTTAGGAGAATTCAAACTAGGCAACAGGCCATTCATATCCGCAGGGGAGCCAGAAGACAGGGAATCACACGGCAGGGACAAACCATCAAGGCCAGAGGACTCACATGGCATCAGGCTTCTGTCCTGACTACATTCAGCAGATTTAGAACGGCCATGATAACGGCTTCCCCGAGGCCGTGATCCCAGCAATTCCACCTCCACAACAACTTTCTCCATCCCATCAGCAGTGTGCATATCAGTGCTACCTTTAAACACCTACAGCTCAATCTTTCTCACTCTCTCCTCCATCTAAGAGGAAGATGCAATCCTCTTTGTATTAAGGAAGGTCCTCAATTCCGAGTGATTGAAAAAGATGTGCTGGATTGGGCAACTATGGGCCCTCTTTGGCTGGGTACAACAAGAGGTTTTTTCTTTGACTAGGAGCTTCTAGACATCATGAGAGCAGTGTGGATTCCGTCACTCTGGGCTTTCATCCCACATTCTATGACTCAATCGACCCTCCAGCCTTGTCTAAGTCCTATCACTCGTAACCACTCAGGCCTCAAGGTTATCAAGTTGCTAGGTCTTCTCGGTGGGATGTCTCTTCCTTCGGTTTCTCCTCTTAGAAGCCGAAAGCTGGGAGTGGAAGAAAGGAGCCCCCAGTTGTTGACTATCCAAACGAGTACATATGTTTTGGAGCAGTTTGGACATGGTGTCCATCTTGGCAACAAGCGTCCACACATTAGGGGCAAAAGCCACCATTACTCCCCCGTGACGCGAGGAGCAATTTCTCGATTTTCACTGCAATATGTTAAGGTATGCCAATAAATACTACCATCTGAAATAATTCTTTAGTCTAGTTTCTTAATTCTGCTTTTTTAAAACCTCTTATGGAAGATTTTACACTTGTTCTTAATACTTCTTCTTAATTTTCTTCCATCTGGAAGAAAATAATCATATTTCTTAAGACTTGTAAAGATTTCCTTAAAACGTTTTATAATATTGAACATACAAACCAAAAATATGGTAATTAGTAATAAACCGTAAGTTGAAAAAGAAACCAAATGCATTGATCGGTTTAGCAACTTTAACTTTAAAATTTTATATATGTTAAAATTTTAAAATTAATATGTGGTATATTGGGTCAATGCGGTTGTTGGCTCGGGGTCAGATCGACTAGTTTTTCTAGTACAATTTCTTGATAATTCGATTACCGGTTCATGTCAATTCAATGGCCGTTTCAAAGGCTAGTCCATGCTAATTTTTTACCACTAAAGTTCATTATTAACAGGCCAATTTAATGAACTGGTTCAAAGGCATTCGATGAGCTAAAAATTTCAGCATACGCCAGGCCTGTTCAACTGCTAGTTTAAGGCCTGGTTTGGAGGTTGATTCAAGGAAAATTTTACAAGTTGATACTTCAATATTATCTCAAGATATTTAGGCTAATATGGCTGCCAGTTCAGCCAGTTTAGGTCTTGATTCAACGCTGATTCTATAGCTACAATTTTAGCATCAACATGGATACAGTCCAGCTGGTTCAATTACTAGTTAGGGGTCCAGTTCAATGACTAATTCGGGTCCAAATTTACAAGTTGACACTTCAATATCATTTCAAGACACTTAGCCTAATATGGCTACCCGTTCAGCCGGTTTGGGGTCCGATTCATACCTTGTTCAGGGTCTAAAAATTTAGCATCGGCATAGATACTGTTCTATTGTTTCTGTTGCTATTCAGAAGCCCGATTTAGTGACCAGTTCAAGGTATTTTTGGCTTCTGGTTCACAAGATGACACTTTAGTCTTAGTACTTAAGCGTTTGGCTACCGGTTTAGCTAATTTGGAAGCCGGTTCAGTCTATTTTCCCAAAACTGTCAAATTCAGTATCAGCATTAACAAGATATAAGGATGGGTTCTGTTGGTTATTTGGGGATCCAATTCAATGGTCCATTCAACCCATTTTTATGGGCTGAATTTACACAACATCAGAAATGTATTTAGCTAGTTGATTATTAATTTGGGGCCGGTTTGATAGTCAAATGGTGGCCGGTTCAACTGATTCACAATAAGGTTTCCAGCTACTAATCTTGTTCAAATGGGTGTTCCAGCTTTTTCCATCACTTCTTTTCATATGAAAAAATGATGACATGATAAAAAACAATGAGTAATCTAAGTATTGCAGCAACAATACTTAATGAGAATTAATCAAAAATCAGTAGCTATTGAAAGAAGGAATTAAAATACACTTGCCAATAAATAAGTTTTGCTTCCCTTGCTTTTGCCTCAACCTCTTTTATTTCCTGGTTTTGCCTTCTGCTTCCTCTCGATTTTTCTTATTTTTTCTTTGGTTTTCTTCCCTTCTCTTCTTCCTTCCTTCTCTCACGTGGCCTCATATAATTTAAAGGCCAATTTTGCTGACTCATTTCACTTTGAAGGAGCTGCTGCCAATAAGCACCCTAATTTGCTGAATTCTTTTCATAATTTTTTCTGACTCATTAGGCTATTTGGTGGCCTTGGAAGCTGCCAAGTGGCTATTAAATTGAGTTGAATTTATTCAACTTTCCTTAGTCCTTTGATTAGGTGTGCTAAAATCAGCACCTTGCTGATTCTTCTGCTGCCGTGAGTGTGTATGTGTTTTTCTCACTGAATTCTTAGATATTTGATTGAATATGATGCTGCTGTGTGTGTAGGGATTCTTATGTCGTGTATGGGTTTAATTCCTTATTGAATTATTGGAAATTTGGTTGAAAGTTGGGCTGTTCTGTTGCTTCCTGTGCAACTGCTAGCCCTTTGCTGAATTCTTCGAATTTCAGCTAAGTATAAGGCTACTGTTTGTGTGATTGTGTGTTAGATTATATTGAATTTTACCTAATTAATTTGATTTGTGTTATATTTAATTATTCAAACTAAATTTGGTTATTAATAGGGTGAAAATGTAACGGCCCAGATTCTAGAACATAAAAAATTCCAGTTAACAAGTCTTTACAATCCAGTCAACGCCGGTTGACCGGAAAATATAATAAGAAAAGTAAATCGGCCTTAAGATGAAATCAAGTTTGGCCCTTGTATGATGAAAAGAAGTCCGGATTTCCTTAATGAAAATCGAGTCCAGCTTTTACTTGATGAAAATCGAGTCCGGCTTTTACTTGATGAAAATTGAGTCCGGCGTTTCTTTGATGAAAATCGAGTCTGGCTTTTACTTGATAAAGAGAAGTTCGGCTTGCCCCTTAGTATAAAAGAAGTTCGGTTATTCCTTAGTGCAAAACAAGTCCAGCTCCATCATTATCAAGACCAGCCACTTTAAAGAAAATCGAAACTGGCCTTGAACATGTTTTGAAATCAGGTTTTGTTCCATTGAAAGTCGGAGTACATTATATAAATATAAGGCCGAAGTGGTCTTGAAGGATGGATTGGCTTTGTGTATTAGAAGCCAGAGTAGATTACGGAAAACCAAAGTTGATAATCCAGTCAACAGGTGTTGACCGAAAGTCGTGTAGAAGGAATTGAATGTATTTACATGAGAAAGCTAAATCCTGTTAAGTTCAGTGAATCAGGAATTAATTAAGAAATCTAAATCCCGTTAAGTTCAGTTAAACATGAATTAATTAAGAAATCTAAATCCCGTAAGTTCAGTTAATTAGGAATTAATGAACTCCTTAGAAATGTAAAATCATAAATGATCTAATTAATAAGGAAACTTTTTGGAAAATGTAGAACCATAAATAAGAAACATTCTCCCTGTATTGCCAATTATTAATAATAGTCATCAGACCTAAGGTCTACAAATAAGAATTAGAGGAGTAAGAATAAGGCACGCAATAGAGTTGTCTGGAAAAGGAAGACCAAAAGATTAAGACAACGTAGAAGAAACTCAGGCAAGAATACTCACCATATTTTAAAGTTCATGATTATGCATATTTGTGATACGAGTATATCTGATATTCTTATGAAATTATGTTTTAGTATATATGAAATTTGTTCTATGTATGAAATCTGTTCTGTTCATCTGATTTAAGGAAGAATTGTTCTGAATTGCATGTTTAAAAATCCTGATATTCATGATGTTCGATTTTATTCTGCTTTATATATGATTATATAAACTTTGATAATTTCATGTTTAAAGAAGAGACTTCCGATTTTGTTAAAAGAAAGGTATTTGGTAATTTTTCATGAAAATCGAAATCGGCCCTTATGCACACGTTAAAATCAAAATCGACCTTCTTCATGACTGAATTTGAAACCGGCCGTAAGCACTTGAATTTGAAACCGGCCTTGAGTACTTGAATTCGAAACCGACCGTAAGCACTAGAATTTGAAACCGGCCCTAGGTTGAATTTGAAACCGGCTGTGAGTACTTGAATTCGAAACCGGCCTTGAGCACTTGAATTTGAAACGGGCCCTAAGTTGAATTTTGAAATCGGCCATGTGTGTGTCTGGAATTTGAACTCCCGCTTTTTACGAAAAAGAGTTCCGGACTTTTGATGAATAAGCACTCCGTCCTTTTAAGAAAGAGCACTCCGTCCATTTAAGGAAAAGAGCTCCGTCATTTTAAAGAAAAATCACTCCGGTTTTAGAGTTCCGGATTCTAAAGAAATATCACTCCAGTTTTAGAGCTCCGAATTTTAAAGAAAAATCACTCCGATTTTAGAGCTCCAGATTTTAAAGAAAAAAAATCACTTCAATTTTAGAGCTCCGGATTTTAAAGAAAAATCACTCCGGTTTTAGAGCCCCGGATTTTAAAGAAAAATGACTCCGATTTTAGAGCCCTGGATTTTAAGAAAAGATCACTCCGGTGTTAGAGCTCCGCCCTTTAGAGAAAACAACTCCACCTTTGAAGAAGAACTCCGCCTTTTGAGAAAAGTACTCCGCCTTTTGAGAAAAGAACTCCACCTTTTGAAAAAGAACACCGTTTATTTTAGAGCTCCGGATTTTAAAGAACTCCGGCTTTTAGTGCTTCAAACTTTAAATGAAAAAGAACTCTAATTTCTAAACTACGACTTTTATTGAAAAAGAGCTCTGGTTTTTTAACTCCGTTTTTTTTAGAAAACAACTTCGGCTTAAGATAATTAAAGGAAAGGTTATACGGACTTCACTGATGAAGTTAAAGGCTATAAGAACAAGAAAAATACATATAATCCGGACAGTAAGTGGAACTCTATGACTTCCGACTTTTGAACTATGATGGATGGCCATTAAAAGATATGAAATAAGAACTGAGTTTTCATTAAACTTGCTGTTAAAGATTGATGAAGGATATTGGAGTGATACTCGAGGATTACCTCCTTGGCCACGGGAGAAAACTTTTGGTGGCATAAGACTTTTGGACTACGGCCCCGTATGTCGGGTTAAGGGCATTACCTCCCACCTCGAGGAGTATAATGAGAGGATACGGCCTTAGGTTGCGGGGTTACACACAACCCATCCTCGATGTTGTCCGCTCCTGTCCGGTCCCTAAAGATGATAAGAATTACGAATGGTTTTTATGGATTCTTCAAAGACAAAATAATAAGAATAAGAAATAAAGAATAAAAGATATGATAATTTTCGTATGCTAATTTATGATATGAAACTCTGTTTTGATTCGCTTATATATATGTTTATGTTTTCTGCATGTGAGTATCTTGCTGGACTTTGTAGCTCATTCGTGCCTATTTTCAGATGACGAAAGACTTACGGAGGACAAAGTGGAGTAGAACCATATGATGTAGTTTGATGGCATAGTTTGCCGGAGCTGATCAATGAAGAGCTTAATTTATTTTCCTTTTTATGTTTTGAGAAGACTTGTAAAATGATTCCGATGTTTAAGAATCTATGGATGTTAGCATGTTTCCGTGATTACTTTTTGGATATTGAATTTGAAAAATTTAGTAAGCATCTCAGACTTTCAGGTCCGTTTAACCTTAGTATTGGCCGGCCTGGTTTGAAGTTAAATCGGAAAGCCAGCTCATGTAGTTCGGCCTCAAGCAATCCTGTGTTTATTCATATGAAAGACAAGTAAAATTTTATGTCTACTATTTTGATATTTATTATTATTTATTAAATTATTTTTTTAAGGAAAGTTTTTAGGCTTGACGGCGGCTTTATACATGGAATAAGGCCGGTCCGTCACAGTGGGTATCAGAGAAAGAAAACTGAGATGCTTTAGGTCAATTTGAATCGGCACGGAAACTTAGGACAAAATTAGTTACAGAAAAAGGGGGGGTTAGTTTTACTTATGCTTTGGACGGAGTAAATTGTGGTAGCCACCCTTGGCTAGTAGACTGACGAAAATATTCTTTTCAGAAATCAAAGTCGTCACTGAAGTCATGTCTAATAGAGGAAGGCGAACCGTCCGGATTAACAACTCTCTGGATCCGGAGGCAAGGTACTTGAACCTACTAGATAAGGTAGCAGTGCGGAGACCCCACGTCTAGTAAAAGGTATGACGTGTTGCCCCACGTTAAATAAGAAGTGAAGTTGACTTCGGTTAGATGACGTGAAGGAGATCATGGTTTTGAGAATTAAGAGGTATTGTCCTATGTGCCTATGAAAGCTTTAAGAATGAATACTTTGTTTGATGAGACTATCGGGAGCATGTTTCAAGAATGGTTGATTTGATTGCAAGATTTAGGGATGTCCTTATCCATGGACGAGGGGCGAAGAGGTTCAATGTTTTAGATCAGGGTTCTAAGATATTAACTTAAAGTATCAAGTGCCACCTGTCACGATAGGAGGTAGGGCCTTTAGGCTTAATGTTGTAGTCTGGTGTCGTTTTGAAAATTCCAAACCCACGTTTGCATTATGCGCAATGGGAGACCTAAACTTTGTAATAACAGCAAAGGTGACCTAGTATTTGGAAGGACAAGAGACATATCAAAGTGGGTGTTTATGAACGAATCTTGTAATTGAATTGTATGATTTTCGGTATGAACTTGAGCCAACTGAGGTACCAAGTCCTAGTCTGATCCTAATAGTAGTTCAGTGTGCGAACTTCAGTACTATTACTGTTGGATTGGTAAAGAATGACATCCGACAATCGAGTTGAGGGATCTAAGGCATAAGTTTGAATTAATTAAGGTATCAAGAGATTGATGACATCTTCCTATGAAACATTCAATGAGAATCTGCGTTAAATCTACTTAGTATATGCGGCCACATCTTAAAGTTATTTTGTGGAGGGGCTTCCGCCGTGTGACTATTTGAGGTTGATTATAGAAGGAAGATTAGGTTGACTTATCTGATGATCGATAATTCGAGGTTGTGTCTAAGTTGACGGTACCCTTGAACCTTCGAGGTAGATAAGACGAACCGATAAGATTGTCATGAATTTCAAAAATGAGAATATGGCCACTATGAAGTCCAGAAAACGCCGTTTGGGTTTTGTAGGTCCGTTAGTATTTCATGAAATTTTATGGGTTGGATCTTTTGGCCATATTCGGGCACGTGTTGAGGTGACTTCATAGATAAACTCAAAGGAATGTGAGTTTAGTGGAGGAGATGCCCTTGTAACTCTTTGGTAGCGTGATCTTGGGATCTATAAAATTTTAAGTGATGGCTATTGAAAAAACCGATTAGTATCGTGAAAGCGTATGGTCATCTTGGGTCTAACCAGAGTTATTAAGGGATCCGACAAGTATTCTTCGAGGACTACAATTCAAGTGAGACGTTTGACTTAGAGTGATTTGTAATTGTCAGAACGAAAGATAAATGGTAGTTTTCGGAGATCGGATGAGGGTAATTCACGTTTATGTCATTTGGGTTGATTCCTGATGGGTTTGGTAAGTTATCATGGAATGTAATGCCGTTGAAAAACGTTAATGTTAGGTTACTCTCATGTCATGGTAGGTGGATACCTTT
Source organism: Nepenthes mirabilis (assembly GCA_025585075.1). Classification (NCBI taxonomy): domain Eukaryota; kingdom Viridiplantae; phylum Streptophyta; class Magnoliopsida; order Caryophyllales; family Nepenthaceae; genus Nepenthes; species Nepenthes mirabilis. The sequence continues at coordinate 8,108 of JAODPA010124160.1, forward strand.
GATTTAAGTGGGGGAGAAGTTCATGATTAGTATTACATCATATGTAAGTCAGAATTAGCAATTAAAATCTCTGCCTTAAGAACTTATAGCGTTCTCTTTGAATATAGTCATTACCTAAAGTTTTAAGAGCCAAAATAGTTGTACAATTAAGAAGGATGATCATATGATATTGCATATGGACAGACCTGTTTAAAGGGTGAGAAAGTGAACCTCGGTGTTTTCTTTGGGAAAGCAGGCATCAATGTTGGTAATTGATGCTGTGAGTCTTTGGACTAGTATGTCTTTGACGTTTCATAGGAGATGTGAAAAATATTTTTTTTTGGTAAGTGGAGATGTGAAAAATAGATCGTGAGTAAATCCAAATGATTGGGATCTTAAGATTCTGGGTAAGGAATTAAAGTTATGTTGACTCTTCGAGTGATCGTTATGACTGTAACTCGGAATATGGCTATAGTCTGAGAATTGTGGAATTGTCTTCATAGTATGACTATCCTAGAACGGTTTTAATCAGAACAGCGCAATGAAATTGTGTGAGCCTTCACTTGCAAATTCCAGGATATAGTGAGAATCCAAATGAATGATCATCTTTGAAACATAGGATGAATCGAAATGAGAGTCCATCTATTCATTTGAAATAGTCAATCAAGGAACTTATTTTAAAAGTTGAGTGGATTACCACAACAAGTAGATTTATTGGATTCAATCAATATATAAAATCGGGAGATAGTCTTATGATAAAGCCCTAGTAAGAAAGAAACCTCATGTATAAAGAGTCAAGACAATCCGACTGATTTAGTTTCTCTGAAAAAGACCTTCTTATCAAAGAATATGTCTTGGAATGTTGGAATGAAATTTGGAAGAATTATCCCTTCTCATAGGAGGTTGTAAGGATCGTTAAATTCTGAGGATGAAATTTTTATAAGTGGGGGAGATTGTAACGGCTCAGATTCTAGAACATAGAAAATTTCAGTCATCAAGACCTTATAATCCGGTCAATGCCAATTAACCTGAAAATGTAATAAGAAAAGTAAATCTGTCTTAAGATGAAATCAAGTTCGGCCCTTGCATGATGAAAAGAAGTTCGGATTTCCTTGATGAAAATAGAGTCCGACTTTTACTTGATGAAAATCAAGTCTGGCTTTTACTTGATGAAAATCGAGTTTGGCGTTTCTTTGATGAAAATCGAGTCCGGCTTTTACTTGATGAAAATCAAGTCCGGCGTTTCTTTGATGAAAATCGAGTCCGGCTTTTACTTGATAAAGAGAAGTTCAGCTTGCCCCTTAGTATAAAAGAAGTTCGGTTATTCCTTAGTGCAAAACAAGTCCGGCTCCATCATTATCAAGACCAGCCACTTTAAAGAAAATCGAAACTGGCCTTGAACATGTTTTGAAATTGGGTTTTGTTCCATTGAAGGCCGGAGTACATTATATAAATGTAAGGCCGAAGTGGTCTTGAAGGACGGAGTGGCTTTGTGTATTGGAAGCCGGGGTAGATTACGAGAAAGCCAAAGTTGATAATCCGGTCAACAAGTGTTGACCAGAAGTCGTGTAGAAGGAATTGAATGTGTTTACATGAGAAAGCTAAATCCTGTTAAATTCAGTGAACTAGGAATTAATTGAGAAATCTAAATCCCATTAAGTTCAGTTAACCATGAATTAATTAAGAAATCTAAATCCCATTAAATTCAGTTAACTAGGAATTAATGAACTCCTTAGAAATGTAAAACCATAAATGATCTAATTAATAAGGGAACTTTTTGAAAAATATAGAGCCATAAATAAGAAATATTCTCCCTGTATTGCCAATTATTAATAATAGTCTTCAGACCTAATACCTATAAATAAGAACTAGAGGAATAAGAAAAAGGTACGCAATAGAATTGTCTGGTAAAGGAAGGCCAAAAGATCAAGACAATGTAGAAGAAACCCAAGCAAGAATAGTCACCCTGTTTTAAAGTTCATGATTATGCATGTTTGCGATACGAGTATATCTGATATTCTTATGAAATTATATTTTAATATGTATGAAATTTGTTCTATGTATGAAATCTGTTATATTCATCTGATTTAAGGAAGAATTGTTCTGAATTGCATGTTTAAAAATCCTGATATTCATGATGTTCGATTTTATTTTGCTTGATGTATGATTATATAAACTTTGATAATTTCATATTTAAAGAAGAAACTTCCGATTTTGTTAAAAGAAAGGTATTCGGTAATTTTTCATGAAAATCGAAATTGGCCCTTATGCACGTTAAAATCAAAATCAACCTTCTTCATGATTGAATTTGAAACCGGCTGTAAGCACTTGAATTTGAAACCGGCCGTAAGTACTTGAATTCGAAACCGGCCGTAAGCACTGGAATTTGAAACCGGCCCTAGGTTGAATTTGAAACCGGCCGTGAGTACTTGAATTTGAAACCGGCCGTGAGTACTTGAATTTGAAACCGGCCCTAAGTTGAATTTTGAAACCGGCCATGTGTGTGTCTGGAATTTGAATTCCTGCTTTTTACGAAAAAGAGTTCCGGACTTTTGATGAATAAGCACTCCGTCCTTTTAAGAAAGGGCACTCCGTCCGTTTAAGAAAAAGAGCTTTGTCATTTTAAAGAAAAATCATTCCGGTTTTAGAGTTTCGGATTCTAAAGAAAGATCACTCTAGTTTTAGAGTTCCGGATTTTAAAGAAAGATCACTCTGGTTTTAGAGCTCCGGATTTTAAAGAAAAAAATCACTCCGATTTTAGAGTTCCGAATTTTAAAGAAAAATCACTCCTGTTTTAGAGCTCCGGATTTTAAGGAAAGATCACTCCGGTGTTAGAGCTCCACCCTTTTGAAAAAAGAATTCCGCCTTTGAAGAAGAATTCCGCCTTTTGAGAAAAGTACTCCGCCTTTTGAGAAAAGATTTCTGCCTTTTGAAAAAGAACTCCGTTTATTTTAGAGCTCCGAATTTTAAAGAACTCCGGCTTTTAGTGCTTCAAACTTTAAATGAAAAAGAACTCCAATTTCTAAACTACGACTTTTATTGAAAAAGAGCTCTGGTTTTTTAACTCCGTTTTTTTTAGAAAACAACTTCGGCTTAAGATAATTAAAGGAAAGGTTATATGGACTTTACTGATGAAGTTAAAGGTTATAAGAACAAGAAAAATACATGTAATTCGTACAGCAAGTGAAACTCTATGACTTCCGACTTTTGAACTATGATGGATGGCCATTAAAAGATATGAACTAAGAATAGAGTTTTTATTAAACTTGCTGTTAAAGATGGAAGAAGGATATTGGTGTGACACTCAAGGATTGCCTCCTGAGCCACGGAAGGGAACTTTTGGTGGTATAAGACTTTTGGACTACAGCCCCGTATGCCGGGTTAAGGGCATTACTTCCCGCCTCGGGGAGCATAATGAGAGGATACGGCCTTAGGTTGTGGGGTTACACATAACCCGTTCTCGATGTTATTCGCTCCCGTCCGGTCCCTAAAGATAATAAGAATTACGAATGATTTTTATGGATTCTTTAAAGACAAAATAATAAGAATAAGAAATAAAGACGAAAAGATATGATGATTTTCGTATACTAATTTATGATATGAAACTCTATTTTGATCCGCTTATATATATGTTTATATTTTCTTCATGTGAGTATCTTGCTGGGCTTTGTAGCTCATTCGTTCCACTTTTTAGATAACCAAAGGCTTATGGAGGACGAAGTGGAGTAGAACCATATGATGTAGTTTGATGGCATAGTTGGTCGGAGCTGATCAATGAAGAGCTTAATTTATTTTCCTTTTTATGTTTTGAGAAGACTTGTAAAATGATTCTACTGTTTAAGAATCTATGGATATTAGCATGTTTCCGTGATTACTTTTTGAATATTGAATTTGAAAAGTTTAGTAAGTATCTCAGGCTTTCAGGTCCGTCTAACCTTAGTGTTGGCCGGCCTGGTTTGAAGTTAAATCGGAAAGCCAGCTCATGTAGTTCAGCCTCAAGCAATCCTGTGTTTATTCATATGAAAGACAAGTAAAATTTTATGTCCACCATTTTGATATTTATTATTATTTATTAAATTATTTTTTTAAGGCAAGTTTTTAGGCTTGACGGTGACTTTATGCGTGGAATAAAGCTGATCCGTCACAGAAAATTCAATAGTCGGGTCATCTTTTTGTCAATTGAAATTAATTTGATTGTTATCTTTTTTTTTTTTTTGATAAGTAGTTAAATTGCATTAAAAATTAAAAATGTACAACATTTATGTTCTATTCCAAATGTTTTGCCTACTTGGAGAAAGAACATAGCAACATAGGAGTCCCCTGAAGCCATGACATACATCATGAAGAGATAAAAATACTGGACAATTGATTACGTCCATTGCGAGGAAGCCACGTCGGCCACGTCAGCATGCCACGTCAGTAGGCCTACAAGACCTGAGCTCCAAAACGGCCACAGAACCGCATCGTCCTCAATTCCAGCTCAGCTTCATGACCAAATCTGCCACAAACCTGAGCAGCCTCAAAACTAAATCGGCATCAAGTCCACGTCAGCCTCGAAACCAATCCGGTATGAATCCAAAACGGCCTCACGCCAAGTCAGCCTAACCCGCAAGCAATCCTAGGGGAAGCTTAACCCACCATTCCAAAACGGCAATTCATCGCACATCAGGTGGAAGAAAACCATCCGTCCAACAGAAGGAATCTACAGCCCACTGTCAGCAAGACCAAACCAGTCAACTAGACCAGTTCAAATGTGACGCAGCCAGATGCCCTCATCGAAGCCAATCCAAACCAGCAAAGTTGGCAGCAGAACAGCAGAAATAAGTCACCACGTCAGCAGAGCCACATCAGCAAAGCCACGTCAACTAAGCCATGTCAGCAGTGCCACATCAGCAATGCCGCTACAGGAAGCCACGACAGAAAGCCACGTCAGCTATGCCACGTCAGCAATGCCACGCTAGGAAGGCTAACCCGTTCAAAGCAGACCGGCAGCATTCCCAAACAGAATTTTAGCGCACCTCAGAGAAAAAGCAATCCGTTTCCAAGACAACGGCTAACATTAGCAGTCCGCATCAGCAGTCCAGACCGGCCCCACCTCCACAACTGCCACATCAGCATGCCAAATCAATCAGCCTCCCCAGAGATAGAGAGAACAAAACCTGCCCAGAGAGCACACAGCCAAATCCGAAGATCCGGAGGAGCTCAGGATTAAATGGAAACAGATTTTTTCTTTTTCCGGGACTTAGCCGGCTTCCAATTTCCATCAAGCCAGGAACAGGAGATATCTGGGGCAACCAGAGAGGCATGATCAATATGCTCCGGAATAGAAGGGGCCTCATCTGGATTACAATCCTCATGGGAGCTACAGGATAAAGAATCCAGAGCTGGAGGCTGGAGACGAATGGTCTTATAAACCTTCAATTGCATCCGCAAGGACTCAACTTTGGAAGAGATTTTGCTGGCATTGGAATCCAACTCCTCCGAATCACAGCAAGAGAGCCCCAAAGCTGCTAATCGATCAACACCTGGGATGGGAAGGACATCAGATGAAGACACAGCATCATCAGGAGGGGTCTGGGAGTCCTCCAAGAGCCTGCAGACAAGACCCTTCACCACTCCACGATTAGATGAACCATTTGATGAAGGGGCCACATCCTCAGCTGGAGCATCATATTAGCAAACGGAAATAGGGGCCTCCATAGAAACCTTTTGGCCCCGATTGGATTTGCGAAACACAATCGGATGGCAAATGTCATTGCAAGGAGCCATCTTCCTACTGTGAGAAGCACTACTGGGAGCCTCGGCAGACAGGATCTCAGGAGCAAACCGCACCACTTTTACAATTGGAGCCTCATTAAGTGGCGTAAAGGAAGATGCATCAGGATCAGCAGGCAGCAGCTCGGGAGACTGCAAATCGGATTCTGAGATAGTTTTCACCTCAACCTGCTCCTTGGGGTCAGGAACCACATAACCTTCCCCATCGAAGCCAGCAGACGACAAGCTCCCCAACAGAGATACCACAATAGCCTCATGAGAAGCCCCATCAGCATAGTATTTGTGTCTAGAGACATCAGACAGGCTGGAAATGATTTCAACATACGGACTAGGAGTCCCTGAATCATTACAACATTCCATAGCCTTATCATCTGGTAATTGATCAGAGGCATCAAGCAGGGAGGAAGGGATGACGGCATCCCTCCTAATTGACTCTGAGATGATTCCAGCAACGTGTACTTTCTGAGAGGGGGGTGCTACACCCCCAATCAATTTTAAGTCCAGAAGACCATCAACATGATCAGGAGCAGATAACTAATGGATCTCCTCAGCACAGTCATTAGGAGGCATAATCCCCCTCTGATTTTTTTCAGACTCTCAGAAGGAGCTGCAAGCCGAATACCATTTGACTGGTCGGAAGGAAGAAGCAAAATCTGATTCCTACAGTTTTTGGAATCAGATAAACCAGGGGCAACACCGATGCCGAGAAAGCCCACACCAAAAGAAGACTCTGCTACAGAGACTAGAGGCCTTTCATGGAGGGTAACCGCATTTTGATGAACCACCTGCTTCTGGTGGACAGCCGGGACTCCAAGAGATAGAGAACCTTGAGCACATCCCACAGGCCCAGCATCTCTCGAATCCAAAGAGACAGCGTCAGCAGGAGGAGAACGCAAGGAAGGGGCCTCATCTAGAACATCGAAACCAACCTGCTCGCCAGATTGAATGCACGGGGCCTCCAAGTTCTTCACATCATTGTCCTTGACAGAGACCGGGAGACAGGCAGACAGAAGGGGGGCAAATGAGTTTCCAGGGCACCCCAGATCACATGACACCATAGCCGAAAGGGAAGAATACTGAGGACGAAGATTAGATGAAGCTCCCATCCTGGGAGATTTACCTGCAGAAGGCCTAACCCTCAAGGATTTAACAGGAGATTCCACCTCAACCTCAACAACCAACTCCACCTCAGAAGCAGAATGATTGCTTAGAACAATTTTTGTTGGGAGGACAGCGTCCTGCTTGACCTCAACACAAACACGAGCATAATACAGTCGGTCCATCCTAGCCGTGGCGGCATCAAAATTAATGGGTTTGCCCACCGCGCTGCTGATCCAGCAGAGCCCTAGAAGGGTCCAGAAATCAACAGGGACATTCCTCAATTTAATCCAGATCGGGAGAGATTTGAAATTATCTTTGGCCAAAGGCATTCCCGGATGCCATCGGTTGAGAAAAATAGGAATACCTTTGAAAGACCACGGTCCTCTGGCCAGAACTGCATCCCTGTTGACATCAGAGGAAAAACGAAAGAAGAAGAAGCCATCTACACTCTCAGCAACATGACAGATTCCAAAGTGCTGCCAGATTCGACGAGCAATATGGGCCACAGAATGGAAGTGCAGGGATTTGCCAGAGAAGAATCCCAGAAGCGTGGATTTCTAGACTTCATTACAATGCTGGATAACCTCGAGCGGAGGGGAGATACGGGCGATTTTGCCATCCACACATTGAGGAGGAAAGAAGCTCAGAACAGGGAATGAAGGCTTTCCACCGTTCTGTACAGTGTCGGACCAGGAAGGGGCATTCGAATCCGGCATCATCACATCTTTTGGAGAGCTGAAAACGTCCTCAACCGGCGCGGGAGAGGAAACGAGAGGGAGAACGTCCGGTCGCTGGACGAAAACGGACGAAGTGGGCGTAATCACCATTTCAGAGGAGTGAGAGGCAGAGGAGAGAAGGCCAGGGTCTGGACAGCACCCAGGGGGAGCGCCCAGGAGGCCGGCCATGGCCGCCTCCGGCGGCGCCGAAAACAGAGATGAGGGGAGCACCCAGGGCAGATTTCAAATTTGAAAGTAGAGAGAAGGGAGAGCTTCTCTCACTAACCTCTATTGGCTCTGGCTGCTAATTTGATTGTTATCGATTGAAAATTTAGCATTCAAGCTGACTTTTTGTTATCCCAAAATCAATTTGGTTAATAACCAGTTGAAATTTTAGTGGCCGAGTTGTCCTTTTATTAACTGTAATTGAATCGGTTACTGATTAGGTTCATCAGATAATTTTTTTGTGTTACCATTGTATACTAGGATAAATCTCTGCCTTCTGAGTTTATAACATTATCAGCATAATAAATCTTAATTCTTATCGAAATTCTTATACCGGTAGAAGTCTCCAAATTTACATCTTTTAATTTTAATATTTAGTAGTTTCGATATGTCAAACTTTTCAATCTAAATTTTCTCTATATCCTTTGATCTCAATTTCACTTTTGTTTAATTAAATTATAATTTGCTTAATCGAAAAATCTCAGACATTATAGCTTATAAACACCTGAGTATAAGGAGTATACTCTAAATTTGAGAACTGGTTCTCTAGTAGTGCAGTTTGGTTGGTTGATCAATTCCCTTTCTCATGGTAGAAAAGGGATATTTATAGAGCAAGCGCCGATTTAGCCTCTCCCTAGGGCTTAACGGCTTGTGACAGTTGTCTACGTATATTCACTCCACTGTCTAAGTGATGCTCACGGGCAATGTATGGTAACTATCGTCTGAGAATATTTGTTGGGCTATCACTGCTTTTTTGGAGCGATTCGTAATCATGGGATAACATCCCCTGAATATTTGTTAAGCTATCAAAATAATCGTGGGGCTAAATTATGGTAATTGTCACCCAAATATATGCACTGAGCTATCGTGACGTCGACCGATTTGGGGCTGCGGATATCGAAGTATGCCGCTAGTTAGCCTTATTTGCCCGTTTATCGTTGGATGGTATCGGATCATGTTTTCTGGGTTGACTTCTATACTTACTGGATCTTAGGCTGACGGAGTGTCCTGCTGGATTCTGTTTCTTGAGCCTTTCTTCCATTAGCAGGTGGAGTTTCTAGGCTGACCCATGGGTCGCCATACCCATCAAAAACTAATTCCTCCCCATATCCAACTGATGAAAAAATTAAAGCGAATCCACGTACACCTTAGAAGTTTAAAAAAAACAGAAAAAAAGACACGGCTATCGAGGTTCAGTAAAATACTCATCTGCCCAGATTTTTAAGCAAATCAAACCCACGTTATAGTACATGATAACTGGTAATCTGTGAATAATGACTCATCAATTCAGATATCAGAAAGTCTAGTATAGATAGTGACATAATTAGCTCAATGGAAAGTGAACAAATGAGGGAGTACTGCAATGAAACCAGTTGATCGTTTCAAAAGGCTGAATCGAACAGGCAACAAGGATTCCGGGGGCTATGCCATTGACCAAAGGCTTCATTGTGGGGCAAATGCGAGCAGATATGAGCACCTTATTACCCATTTTTCAGGTGACTAGAGAGTCGAGGGACACAGAGGATGAGGTCTAGAGAGGTTCCAGACCATGAACATTGAGGGAGAAGAGTGAAAAAAGTGAAGTTCCGGCTCAGCAGAACGGCAAGAACCCCAAACCTCGCTAGAAAATTTGTCATATATTGCACTCAATGCAAAGTATGGCGACACGGCTGCATTCTATTTCATTGGACATGTTTAATATGTGTTTTTAAAATATATAGATATATTACACCCAAAAAAGAAAGTAAACCCAAAACCAACCACCCCGCCCCC